>CAKNWT010257599.1:0-11647 GCA_932066315.1 Andricus coriarius
GATTTACTACTGATTTTCTGGGAAATTATCATTCCTATAAAAAAATTCTTGAAGTATAAAATGTGTATTTCGAGGAGATTTACAACTTTTATAAGAAACATTTTTTTTAATTTTGAATCATTACTGAGGTGAGTGCAAAAAACCATAATTTGTATGGGTTTTTTAAATGGTTTTCACCATGAAAATCAAATATGCGCCAATTTTCACCATCATATTCGTAATTAGCGCGTCAAAATACATAAGTATACGGAGCCCCAAGAAAATCAGAGGTCCACCCTTTTAGGAAGTTCACCCAAAAAAATTATAATGCGTATTTGTATCTGTAACTGAAAAATATTTCTAGATAAAATAGAATTGGGAAAATATATTTCTTTCATTTGAACGTGCAAAACTTTAAATTACAAGAAAGGTTTTAGGTACTCAGGTAGTTGAAACGACGATCGGAGCGATATATCGGTTCTTCGATACCAAACCGATACGAGACAAAACCGCGACTGGAGTCTCGGAAACCGATACCGATACGCGAGAAAACCGAGATTTTTCGATACGATATCGAGACAGTCTCGTATCGAACGGCATCACTATCTTCAACAAAGAAATAGCTATTTGTGATACAAGTGCGCAAAATAGGTAATTGTGTACGAGTGTGAATATCGCAGCATAAGCCGGAGGCTCGAAGCATGAGTCGGTGGTTAGCGCACGAGCGAAGCGAGTGTGAAAACGTAGACGAGTGCTTCGAGTTGCAGGCGAATGATGCAATCACACGAGTTAGCAATCACCTATGCGCACGTGTATCACACGCTATTTTTTGCAACGCCCGTCCGAGAAAGTTGTGTTCGGAGTTGACGAAAAATACTAATCTTGAAAGAAAAGATTTTTAAATTTCGTAAACTGTTTTTTTTTAAACAAAAATTTTTAAAAAAATTTTGAAAAAAAATTTCTGAAAAAAATTTTTTTTGGAAATAAGATGTTTGAAAAAAAAAATTTGGTAAAAAAAATTTTTTGAAGAAAAAAATTGGTGAAAAAAAATTTTGGAAAAAAAACATTTTGAAAAAAAAATTGGTTGAAAAAAAATTTTCGAAAAAAAAATGTTGAAAAAAAATTATGTAATCGTCGCGATGTGGAAAGTTGCTCATCTTCAAAGTGCGCATGCGCGTTCATTCCACCGATGCGGAAAGTGCATAATAATCAAAGTGCGCATGCGCAAATATTATTCCCGCATTGTTATCAGGAATGACTCACTTTGCATATAATTTAGATACACGGAACGGCCTACTTTCGAGGTGGGTGTTGCAAAAAATGTATTTTTAGCAAAGTAGTCAACTTTGAACCAAGTATTTGAAATTAACTTCAAATTAATTTTTAACTAAAAATAGTTGGATTTTCTTATTGGAATCTGTTAATGAACGAAAAAAAGAAACAAAGGGGAAGTTTCTTGAAAGCAGGGGGAAAAAGAAGAATTCTTTAAAAAATGGATAGAGAGGGAAATAGGGGAAGGAGTCCGAAGTCTGATATATGGAAGCAATTTTCAAACTTTTTACTTTATTATAAACTTTCCTAACGTTAATTCCACTTACCTGACATTCCGCCTATCCCCCTTGTTACCAACCATAACTCCACAATAAACCCTTAAAGCTATTTTTATCACATAACTCAAAAAGTATAAAAAGGAGGAAATAATTTATATTATTAATTAATATATTTTTTCTTATTAACAAGCATTAAAAATAAGTATTAATTAAACCTCTGAATTATAACAATTAATTGGTAATGCCAAAGAATGAAAATAGAAAGAATTTACTTCACGGTAAATCCCAGAAATATTTTTTGTCTGAATTTGGATAAAAAAGTTGTAAGCAGTTGACAACTACATGTAAAGTTGTGAAAGTACTGAATGCACTGCGTATTTAAAGAGTCACATAGCCGACTGGTATACAGACCGCTGAAGGCACTACTTACACCATGATCACTTTGTGACCTTCATTGAAAATTTATATATTTTGTTAGAAATTCGTTTTTTTTAGGAGAAAAATGACCTACTTGATTTAAAATTCATCTTTTTGGTTGAAAATTCAATTGTTTTGTACCAAATTTGTTTTTTTTTTTGCTTCGAAAATTCATTGCTTTTGGTAAAACCTTAATCTTTTTTGGTAAAAAATGCAACAGTCTATTTTTAAATTCTTGTATTTTGTTGAAATTTTTCCTTTTTTGGTAGAAAATTTATATTTTTTGTTTAAAAATGTTCTCCTTTCTCTTGAGGGTTTAACTATTAAGTTAAAAATTCGTATTTTTTCGTTGAATTAAACAGCTTGGAACTGCGCATTCCCTTTTATTGAGAAGCCATTTTTGAAACGATATAACTATTCCATATTTGGTTAAAAATTTCTGTAGTACTGTTTTTTTCAACTATTTTGAGAAAGTCATCTTTTTTGGTAAAAAAATTCATCCTACGTTGAAAACGAAATTTTTTGGTCCAAAATTCAACTGTTTTTTTTTAATATTTGTTTTTCTGCATTACAAATACATCTGTTATGTTAAGAGAGTCATCTTTCTTGGTTGAGAATTCATCTTTCTTAGTCGAAAATTAACTTTTTTATTGAAAATTCAACTCTCTTCTAAAAACTTCATCTTTTTAATTAGGAAATTCAACTATTTGGTTAAAGGCTTAACTATTTGGTTGTTAATGCAACTGTTTGTTTAAAAAATAATTTTTCTTGTTGAAAAATCATCTGTTTTGGAATAAAAATAATTTTTTGTTGTTGAAAATTCAACTATTGATAATGTAGTTTATAGACGGAACCTAAGAAGAATTGCACTCCAAGATCATCCCCTCTCTTGTTTTTTCAATTAAAAATGATGAAATTTATTTTTAAAAAATAAATGTTAAAATCACGAAGACGAATATTCAACAAGTAAAGATTTTTTAGTCATGAAAGAAAAAGAGTTCACCTAAATTATTGAACCTTCAAACCAAAGGTCGAATTTTCTAATCAAAAATTGAATTTTCAGCAAAAAAATGAATTTTCAACAAAATAATTAAATTTTCAACCAAAAAGGATGAATTTCTGACAAAATTGTTGAACTTTTAACCATATAGTTGAATTTTCATCCAAGAAAGATGAAATTTCTATTCAAACAGATGAAGTTTTGAATCAAAAAGACAAATTTTCAAAAGAATAATTGAATCTTCAAGTAAAGAAGATAAAATTTTAATTAAACAAGTGGTATTTTCATTCATGAAAGATGCAATTTCTACTTAAATAGATGAATTTTTAAATAGAGAAGACAAATTTTCAAAAAATATACTTGAATTTTCATTTTAAAAAATTTTCAGTTTGTCTTATGAACATAAAAATATGAGTTTTAAATTAAAAGTAAATTTTATACGAAGATACTTGAATTTTCAATAAAACAGTTTAATTTTCATCTAAAAGCATAATCTTCAGTAAGAAGCAATTGCAAAAAATATATATATATATAAATACAAGGCAAATAAAATACTAACCAGAATATTATATCAGGGTTACAAAAAACTTCATTTTAAAAATTCCCTAATTTTTTCCTGACCATTAATATGCAAAGACCAGAATTTTAAACTTGTAACGTTTTTAACCTGGCATCTTTTACAGTGATTTAAAGTTACAGTAATTCCCTGACTCTTGCATTATTTTTTTTCTAATTCCCCGACTTTTTTAAAAATTGTTATTGGCTAGGTTCGTTTTTCATTCGCCAGGTTTCTTTGGCGTGTAAAGCTAAATTCAAATTAAATTTCTGTACAATTACTGCGAGTTATTTGTTTGTGCGAATTTCCAAAAATGGCGTACATGAACGAAGGACCCCCCCACTTCCGTAACAAATCGTAACAAAATCTCTCGACCCCCCCCCCCCCCCCTTGGGCTGTTCCTAATTTAAGCATGGTTCCTAATAATATGTACTTCAATGGTATATGTAATGTGGAACAATTTTTGATGAAAGATAAAAAATAGCTTTCAAAATGCCGATCAGGGAGGTTGGTATATAGTTCTGGAACCTGACGGTTACTCATTTGGATCCTTTGTTAAAATTCAAGAATTATATATATATATGTGTGTGTGTGTGTGTGTGTGTGGTGTGTACCTACGCAAATGCAATGGAATAATTCGCCTGTGTGTAATATAGTTTCACAATAATCCCAGTATAGATTGTATGTTGAGTATGGAAGTCCCCTGTCACTATCTCCAGGTATTCGAAGTTACCTTTGTAAATTCGATCAGCCCGAGGTTTAGTAGTACTTGAATTACAGACGCGAACGCATTATAATTGGCACCACTGCCAGTGGTGTTTTTCGTTAAGTTTTGCCGAATATTAAATTGTGTATAGTGTATTTTTTTAAATAATTTAATCCTTCGTCTGTTAGGAATATTCCTAAAAATGAGGTGAGTTCTGCTAACTTTTTTATTCTCAATTTTATTATTAAACTTTGTTTGAAGCCCATACCTTGAAAAACTTTTAACGAAAATTTACTGAAATCTTATTATCGAAGTTCATTAATTTGTAATAACTAAAGTGGCTGAAATTAGAAAAAAAATTTAACTGCGAGTGAAGATTATTTTTCATTCAAGGACATGCAATAAGTACCAAAATTGTTGGTATTTGTTTTTAATTCGAACTTTTTATTGTATTGCTTCTAAAAAAAATTAAAAAATGTGATTTAAATAAATCATGGGTGAAGAGATTCCCTGCAACTTTATTATTCAATTAAAAAAAGTTTAAGAGCTGAATAGGGACCATGCATAATTTACTTAAAGTTCTTTTCTGGAATTTTGAAACATTTACCCCTCTTTGTAAGGGTCCGTAAGTTAATTCCCCCCCCCCCCCCCCCCAATCATACGTAATTCTGCAGAGTTAACTTTTTTTGTCAATTTATTTAGGATTCATCCAAAAATTACGTAATAGATTTCAGGGAGGAGGAGTTAGTAAAATCTTACTGTATCTTATGAATTAACAAAGCAGTTCAACTTTCAACCAAGTAAATGAATTTTCTGCTGAAAAAGATTAATTCTCAACAAACAATGTAGTAGTTGATAATGAAAAGAATAATAGATTAAAATTTTTAATCAAAAACAGTTTACTTCAACCAAAAAAGACGAATTTTGAACAAAATAGTTGAATCCTCAACCAAAACAGATTCATTTACAAACAAACAGTTGCATTTTTATCCCAAAGGATGAAATTTCTACCAAAAGAGATGATTTTCAATTTAAATAAACGGATTGTCAACAAGAGTTAAATGTTGAACGACGAAAGATTAAAAAGTCAACAAAGAAAAAAACTGTAATCAAAAATGTTGAATTTCCAAGCCAAAAAGACGAGCTTTCTCTCAAAGCAGTTGAATTTTCGACGAAAAAGGTGGATTTTCAAACAGGAAGATTAATTTTTTACCAAAAAGATCAATTCTCAACAAAATACATCAACTTTTATCCAATAGTTGAACATTTGACCAAAAATACGGATTTTTAACCAAATAATTAAATTTTAAACTAAAAATATAATTTTTTAACCAAAAATGGAATACTTAAATTTTCATTAAAAAAACAAATTTTAATTAATACAAAATAGTTTTCTACAAAATAGTTGAATTTTCTACTAAACAGTTTAATTTTCAACCAATTTGTTAAATTTTCAGTTAAACAAAAATTAATTTTTACCAAAAAAAATGGATTTTCGACAAACTAATTTGAATTTTCAACATAAAAAGATAAAGTTTCAATAAAAAAATGTAATAGTCAATATTTTAACCAAAAAATATTTTGATTTAAAATTAAAAACAGTTGAGTACAAAATACTTAAATCCTCGGCTTAAAAATCTTAATTTTCAACCAAACAGTTGCATTTTCATCAACAAACAATTATTTTCTACCAAAAGAACGAATTTTTAACAAAATACATTAAATTTACAACCAAAATGGTTGAATTATGAATCTTGAAGATTAATTTTCAACCATGAAGACGAATTTACAATAAAAAATTTAATTGTTGATATTAAAACAAAAAATATTACAATTTAAAATTTTGAACAATTAAATGCAATAAAAAAGGCGAATTTTCAACAAAGTACATGAAGTTTCAAACAAATGGTTGAATCTTGAACCAAGAGGATTAATTTTCCACAAAACACATGAATTTTCGACTAAATAATTGAATTTTCAATTAAAAAGATATATTTTCTAACAAAAATGGAACATTTAAGTTTTCATTTGAAAAAAGTTATTTTCAGTCAAAAATAAAACTAATTTTTGAAAATATAGTTAATTTTTCGATCAAAGAAATGAATTTTTACTAAAATGATGAATCTTCGACAAAAAATGCATTTTCAACATTATATTTTAACTTTTGACCCATTAGTTAATTTTTTACCAAATTGTTTCATTTTTGTTTTTTAGTGATTTTCAGACGTCAAAATATCTTACGTAAGAAATGGTTTTGACCACGTACCCCCAATGTAAGACAGTGTAGAAAAATTGTTGACCTACCCTCCTCCCAAAAGACTACGTACTTTATGCCCGGTCCCATAGACAAACCTTTTATTCTGGGCCAGTCTAAACTTGAATTTCCAAATGACTATTACAATATTATTTTAGAAATATTTTGTACACATATTGGGAAAAAAAGTAATTAGCAATTAAACAATTTCGTCTAATTTATTTTCAAACTTCTCTAATTTTAGTTGTTTGGTCTAGCATTTGTACCTGTAAGGTCAAATAAAAAGAAAATTATACATGCTATACCGCAACCTGATTAAATGACCAAAGAAAGAGTCTGGGAACTCATTAGAAAGTCCGTGACTTTGAGCTCACAAAAGTAGTAGTATGCCAGAATCATTGACTGTTACATAATACTTAAACAGGGCTCGTAATTTACGCTTCGTTAAATCACTCAATGAACATCTCCCACACATAAATTGTAATCCGTACCTATTTGAGAGCATTGATTCTGAAAAAAGTTTTGGATAATAATATTTTAAGTACAAGGATTGCGAAGAAATCTTGGCTTAGAATGTGTTTTGAAAAATGCTTTTTATGAGATTCTTAACCTTGAATCTCTGGAATATTTTAAGTTTTTTCAGAACTTTGTGCTCATAATGTGTAAAAAATTGCACACATTTTTCAAGTTTACATATTTCATGAAATATTTATTAACAGGATTGAATATTCGAATATGTTTTTACGACTTTGAATTTTGAAATGTTTCATTATAGACAGTCTTGTATGGCAGAGGTCGAAGTGGGTCGAAGTAACTAAGCGAATCAGTTTATAAAAACTTGAAGAACGTAACTCCATTGTTTCGAGATTATATAGTCTTTATTATTTTCCAAACAGTCGACTGTCGCTTTCCATGGGATAGAATAATTTCTATAGGTATACGTTTTATCAGCGATTTAGATCTTTTGCATTCTTAACAATTTAACATTATTTAACACTTTTCCCCATATAAACATACTTTCACTATTTATATCAACCAGTATCATCGCAATCGCGCGTGTGCAGTTTTTTAAATATGAGAGTAAAAATATATTTTGATATAAAATAAAAATTTTGAACAACTATTTATTTGTTAAGAATTTTTAAATAACTAAATTTGAGCTGAAATTAGTTTCTGAGATCTGAGAACAAGGAAATAAGTATTATTGGTTTGCTTTTAAATATATATAAATATAATTTTCCTAAGATTCCTAAGAAAATTAAAAAAAAATCTAAAATTTCAAAAATGTCAAAAAATAATCTAGGAAATTAAAAAAAAAAATTATTTTACTTTTCAGGATTTTACAACTATTATGAAAAATTTGAGTCAAACTAATAGATACATTTTCGGAAATCAAACCAATGTTTAAAATATTTTTAATTCGATCAAACCTTTAAAATTCCTAAATATCTTTCAAAGTGACTCCAATTTTTCTTAAAATTTTGAAAAATCATTCAAAATTAAAAAAATCACTCTATAATCTTCCTCAATTTCAGACACCTTTTGAAAGGTTTTTAAGTTTTCTTTAAAACTTAATTCTTTAAAAATCTAGTTTGAAACAAAAAATTTAATCTTGTCAAGTTTAAAAGTATTTATAATTTTTTTCAAATCTTTTAAATATCTTTTCAATTTACTCGAATTTTCTTTAATATTTTGATCTTGCTACACTGAATAATTTTGCTTTAAAATATTCTCAGCTCTTTATCAAAATTTTAGGAAATCATTTTAAGTTATTTCAAATCTTTTTCAGTTTTCTCTTTAAATTCATTTTTCAACCAAAAAAATCATAGAAAATTTTCCCATTTTCCCGATTTTGTTGAAAATTTATCGCTTTCGTTTGGAACTTCATCTTTTATAGTAGAAAAATCATCTTTCTTGGTTGACAATTTATATTTCTCGGTTAAAAATCTAGGTTGAAAATTCAACTGTCTTCGAAATAATTCGTCTTTTTGGCTGGAACACTTAACTATTTAGTGAAAATTCGTCTCTTTTGCCTAAAAGATCAACTGTTTGGATTATAATGTAACTTTTTGGTTAAAGACCAAATTTACATTGATTCGCCTTTTTGGGTTGAAATCTCATCTTTTTTTATAGAAACTATCTTAGATGGAAAATTCGACTAGTTTCTTGAAAATGTAACATTTAGATTCAAAATCCAAGGAATTTAAAGCGTCTTGTATTGAATTGGACTGTGAACTCTGATATTTTATTATTAGAAAAAAAAAAGAATAAACGTGAAATCCGTGTTAGCGAACGACTACGTTAGTTCGCTGGAGGGTGGGGGGGGGGGCGTAAAAAAACCCCCGTTCGGCAACAAGATGGTGGGGGGGGATAGCCCAAAATTAGTAACGTAGTCTACAGACGAGCCCTAAGAATTCTCGTATTAAATCAGAAAAATTTGGGTTGAATCATTCATTCTCTGAATAAGTAATTATTAATAGTACAAAGATAATTGAAATAAAAATAATTATAATTTGTACTAAATTTAAAGTTATGCAACTAGTTATGATTTCCAAGATTACATAGGAATTCTAACAATAAAATTTAAAAAAATTATGGTCTTGTTGATAATTTTACAAGTCATTGCAAATTCTAGTGAAAACAGTTGCGTCATTCCTTTCACATGGCCCATTTTCAAGGAGATCACGGCATGGTCTCAGAAATATTGTCATTCTCTTTCTCTAATGATGTAAGGTCACATAGGACTTTATTTTGACATGATTTGTGATCAACAATGTCGACTCTAGACTCTTGTCTCATTTTTATTGCAGGATCGTCGATTTTATTGAAATAAAAAAATGCGGCTATTTGTACTGAAATATTTGCTATAATTAATGATTGTTTAAGTTTATATTTTGTATTCAACTAAATAAGACGAATTTTAAACTAAATAGTTGAATCCTCAACCAAAACAGATTAGACCAATTCAATTTCAAATCAGGGAGCAAGTTGTCTTAAGGTGTCAGAATTAATTGGTATTTTTGGATATATCATTCTATGTATGTTGAAAATACAAGAACACGTATGTATTTCACAGTTAGATAAAAAAAAGATATGTATTTGTTACAATTACTCGAAGATTACTTGCGAGTTCTCAAAAATTGACAGAAAGTTTATTTACAAAAGCGTTATCTTCCGAACAAGCATATGTATTTGATATTTTCTTTTTTTGTATTCGACATGGGAATTTATTCTCTTTCAATTGAGCCATTTTTTTATGAATTTGAGAAATGTCAAAATGGCAGCTGTTTTTCTAAAATTATTGACAGTGGATTTTCTCAAAAACACCACGTTTGTAAATTTCGATTTTTTTTAGAAACAGCTGGTAATATATGCAACATATCTAGTGATTTTTGTTTTTGGCAAACCACTGCCTCACGTTGAAAAAAATTATTTGGGAAAATCACATTTTTCCATTTTTCCCGGAAACAACGAAAGGTACCATAAAATGTTTAGGTAAAAGTCGGCACAACTAGAAAATTTCTACGAAAAATATCTCTTGCTCTTTTGTGATATTTTTTATCTTTCACGAGAAAAAATCAAAAATTATATTTAAACAACAAAAATGTATCCCGGCCTCAAAAAGAGTTCAACCCCTAGAAAACTGATGGATGCTTTTCTTATATAAGCAGAAACTGTGAAGAAATATAGGTAAACACAAAAATATAGAAAAGGCATCCTATCAGTTTTATGCAGGAGAAACCATTTTTGAGGCCAGGAAACTTTAAAAAATATATAATTTCTGATTTTTTTTCGAAAACGGTTCAAGCTATTTAATTTAAACACTTTTTGTACCTTTCGATGTTTCTGAAAAAAATGCAATTATTCTTTTCTGAAAAAATCCACTTTCAAGCATTTTAGAAAAACAACCACCATTTTCTCATTTTTCATTTTTCATTTTTTTTCACTTTTTGTAGATCATAGTTAAAAGAGCAATAATTTCCATGTCGAACAAAAAAGGAAATCTCGAATAACTACGCTCGTTCGGAAAATACTGAATTTAAAAAAAACTTTTGGTCCTTTTTTGAGAATTCGCAGGTAATCTTTGAATGAGTGTAACAAATTTAAAAAAAAAGTGGTTTAACTGTGAAATTTGGGTACTTTATACAAAAAAGTTGTGTTTCAAGCTAAGAAGTCGAACGTTTTAGAAATGAGTTTACTTCTCAATCGAAAAAGATAAATCTTCCACCAAATGGTGGAATTTTTAAACAAAAATGATTTAACTGGAACCAAAAACATTTGCAACCACATATTTGAATTTTCAAACAAAAAAAGGATTTTTTTAGGTTAGAGTTGAATTTTTAACAACAAAGTTAATTGTAAGCCAAGAAAGATGTCTTTACAAATAAAAAAACGACTTTTCCTTTCGTCAAACTCTACTTTCTACAAGACAGATGAATCTAAAAAAATCATTGTCAACCGAATGATCGAATTTTCAAACAAAAATGATTAACAAATGGTTAAACTTCAACTAAAAAATCTTGCATTTCCAACTAAATAGTTGAATTTTTAATCCAAAAGGGCCGTGCATAAACCACGTGTTTGGCTGAGCGAAAAACGATAGAAAAATGTGGAAAACGGGCCACACTCCGTCTTAAACGGTCGGAAAAATAGAAGTAGTATTTTATGGAAAAACGACGAATTTTCTATCCAAAAAGGCGAATCTACAAATATGACTTTTAAATAAAATAGGTGTATTTTCAACAGAATAATTAAATTTTCACCCAAACTGTAGAATTTTTAATCAAAAGAGATAGATTCTAAACCAAAAACATAATAGTAGACTTTTTAACCAAGCATAATTAAGTTTCAACCAAAAGTAGTTCGATTTTCTTATTGGGTTCTATTAATTCAGTTCGCATTTAAGCTATAAGGAACCAGAAAAAGGGGAAAAACGGGACGTTTCTTGAAAGCAAGGAAAAAAAAGAGGAATTCTTTTAAACAGGTCTGTTTAAAAATGTGAAGTCTGCATTTATTATCTTATGATCTCCCAACACTGCTGCAGAGTCAATTGTTTAAACAAAGAATTTTTTTTCAAGTCGCACTAATTTAGAAAAAACTTTAATATTATCCAGAATCTCATTTTCCTACTTATTGGTAGCTTTTTGGTGTCCAATAAAAAAAGTCCTATGGATGACGTAATTGC
>CAKNWT010257602.1:0-10257 GCA_932066315.1 Andricus coriarius
CCAATATAAGAAAAATAAAAGTTAGAATCATTAAAGGGAGGTAATTCACTGGATAAGAGAGTAGTACCAATAGATCAAGGCTAAATCAATAAGCGTTTCATAAAGTCATTCATCGGGTAGTTCTGATCCAAGGTTTGCCTCTGAGAGGAAAGAATTCCAAGCCGCCGAAGTACCTTTCAGATATTTTCATCCCTATTCTTGTTAACAATTGCATTATGGTTATGGTTATTCTTAGAGTCCCTTATTTTATTTGGAACCAGATTCCTAAGGACACAGAATTCCTCCCATCGAGCCTGGTCATTAATCCTCCTAGCTTGAGAATACTTTCTGTCTCTTTCCCTTCTGAGACTTTTAATCTCTTCCGATATACACGGACAAGTTTTTTTCCTAGCTTAAAAATCATTTACTGGGGCCACTACATCGAATGCCGAAATTAATATATTATTGATTCTTTCTACTTTTGAATATAAATTTCAATCAGAAAATACACTTCTCCAATCAGCTTAAGAGAGCACAGTGAGCAATCTATCCTCATCAACTTTAATTAAATTTTTGAATTTTTTCAAATGCGGGGCGAGATTTATACTTGAGTTAACATTATAATGTATTTGAATAAGATCGTGGTTGGACAGGAATGGAACTGGACATTGAGAATAATTTTGTACTATAGTTAAATCATCCACAGCCATAAGGTCAATCCGTTTACTAGACGTTCCGGAATGGTGCGTAGATCCATGTGGTACTATAGATAAACTAGATGAATTGACCAAAGACCTAATGTATTTGGATTGTTTGGAGCAAATATTTAAGTTTATATTAAAATCCCCTGTAATTATAACATTATTATAATTAAGCGTGTAATCAAAAAGCGCCGTCTCAAATTCATTAAAAAACCAGCGTTGGGTGGTTTATATACAACCCCAAAAAGTAGATGATCACAAGATTGAAAGACGTCAATAAATAAAAATTCTGCATCCGGTACATTAGTGTTAGTACTGACATGTAAAATCTTTCCCTTTAAATTATTATGGATATATACACAGACCCCAACACCTCTACGAGACTCCCTATCTTATCTGAAAAGAGAGTAATTATTAAGGATAATAATTGACGAATCAAATTGAGGCTTGAGCCAAGTTTCAGATACAGCTATAATATGAAAGGATCTCTGACCAAAATAATCAGCAAAGTTACCAAAATAAGCAGGGAGGGATTGAGCATTGACGTGACATATATTAAGAGAGACCATTAAGTCTTACAAGAAGGAGACAATACCATATATAGGGCAACTTACAATAAACAGCCCTGCAATAAAAGGTGATTAGCATAAAACCCTTCCAGTTCCGTAGAGCAGACCACTTGTTAGAAACATTAATATTTAGAATGTAGGTGTGAAATGATTGATGTAAAACTGCATGAAAATGTAATATAACAGCCATAAGGAGGAGAAATTAGAATGTGCTAACAATAGCAGTTTGGCATATACAAAGTACTATCACAAGGTATAAAGCAAAAAAACTATTTACAGAAAAAGGATATACGGTGACTGCCGTTGACTCGATGTGGAAGTTCCGCTCAGCACACCATGGTTGCTTTCTTAGCAAGTCGAGATCCTGAAGGTGGAAGAGCATAACTCTCCTTGAGCCATCGTCCTTTCTACAGAAGATTTTCCCGCCAATGAGCCATAAATATTTGATTTTGTTTTCCTCAGCTTAAGCGCTCCTTTGTATATCTGTCCAAAATAATGAGTGCGAGCTTCTCTTATGTACAGGATGTTGTTCTCCTGCTCAGGCCAACCAATTAAGCTTGTCGAAAAGCCACGGATCTTCTTTCTTTGCTCAATAATTGTGGCACATGTCTGCTGCTCCTTAAATTTTGCGACTATAATCGGCGGTCGTCGAGTGACTTGTGGATGTGATCTAGTTCTATTGACTCTGTAAATATTTAGGAGACTATTTTCAGCATGGGGTATGCCAAGAGCATTCGCAATTTGGCCCATCATTTCCGAGAAATTTTCTGAAGTTTTCTGAGGTGAACCGTGTATCTCAAGTGTGTTGGCAAGGGCCGCCTGTTCGAGAGTGACATTTACGCTCTAGATAGGAAAGCTGAGATGCCTGAGGCAGATCACTCTTCGTGAGATGTTTAGTGCCCTTTGTAGAACCTGTATGTCAGACACATTCGATGCTACAGTCGTTTCCACAGTATTTATCCGACAAGCATTGGGTGTGAGGTCCTCCTTGATTTGGCTGACTGAAGCCTCGAGTGAAGCATTGAAAGTTTCCTGATTGCCTTCATCCTCGTTTCAGGTCTTTTACTTCTCCTGTATGGCTTCCTTCTTTTAACGTACAAGGATGTAAACTTGAAAATCTTAGATTTATTCGGCTGTGTAAGAATACGTTGGTATACGCGGGTATGGTTTTGAGGTTACGAACCAGTGATAGTTTCGCATTTCCGAGAGCACCGATCGCAAGAGCGATTACTTTCACCAAATATTTTGGGAACAGTTGCGGCATACCTACAGGTCTACATACCTCTCCTGGTTTTCCTTCTCTTTGGCAGTAATGTTGTAGTCGGTTTATTCTTTAGCCAGCTGGCCCTGGAAAATTGCCTTGCTTACAACTTTATTTTTTAGAGAATTCGTCTTTAAATTAATTCTTACAAAATTACATCTATCCACACCTTAATACTATCTTAGTTCTACAAACGCTAGCTTATATCGCTTTACCTTCCTCACTTTTCCCCGCACGCATGTCCCTATTTTCGCCTTGCCTCGCATTGCCAAACCCCGCCTATGCGGTTAATATCTAATACATATATTCTTATTTTGGATAATTGAATCTATCTCCCTCGGAGCGTTGGGCAGGGCTATATTGTGTCTGTAGAGATACGTCGTTGCCGCGTGATTAGGACACCTGGATAGTATGTGTTCTAGGTACTTAGCGTGTGCATGATACGTTCTGCGCCGATGGCTGGGAACTTCTTGACGTAAAATGCGGTCACGGCATACCAAGGTGGAAATGACACCGTTCTGGCGTACGAAAATTAAACCCTCTCTACCTGAATTAAGTCCTGATGATCTCAGGAAAGCAAAATGTTTGCTTCTTCGACAAGTACTGACATTCACTTGGACTTTTTGAAGTGGGGCAGACCAAGAAATGCACTTTCCGCACTTCTGACGTTAAAGTTCAGGCCAAGTCACTCGGTCACCTGCTGCGCGGCTTTTTAAAGTAACGCTCCCCTGCCAATCATCTCGTGTTTTCTGACCATTTTTAGGAAAAGATCTTTTCCACTTGCAGCGATGTAAGTTTAGGTGAACAGCCGAATTGCGAACTTAATTCTGCACCAAAAAAGAGATGATTAAATTTCATTTTTACATCCCATAAGATATTATCTTCTGTCTGCGTCTTGAAGAAGAAACCGTATAATTGCTTGTTGTGAAAAATCAAAGTTTGAATCATTTTTATAAAATTGGGGCAAGATAGAAAAAGTCAAAGAAGCAAAGCTCTTCGTTTCAAAATATTATTTAAAAAAATTTTCAACGCTTTTCTTTATTTTGCGTCGTTTGTAACGCTCATTTGCTACTACTTTCTCTGGTGATCTCACCCGAGTTGCAGTCGAAGTATCAAATTCAAAAAATTCTTGCATTCGTTTTAAACTTCCCACGTGACATCTCGCACGTGGGATTTCATAAAACTTTTAATCGATTGAAACACAATGTATAATATTATTTCTGACCAAGCTATTGTGTTTCAAATTCAAGAGTCAGTTTCAGTGCAGCTCGCGCTAGTCATATACGTAATAGGTGACGCTAATGTATAATCAAATAATGTTATCAGAAGTTACGAATAAGGAAACCATTTTTTTTTTTCTTTAAAACTAGCTTATAAAATATACACATCTCAGAACGCCAACTTGATGTCTATAATCTAGAGCATAATCAGTATAATAAACATTACATAATCTATAATAGAGTACTCAAATAATCATTAATTACATGGTAAACAAAATTCTTCAGTAGTACATTGCGGAGTTTTTAACTTGCTTGAACAAAATGGTCATCGTTTATACTTTGTTCTTCATCTTGGCAATAGCCATTAATTTTTTTGGTAATATAATAGTATATTAGTGATATAAATTTGATTTTAAAAATATTTTAAGTTTTCCACGAATAAAGATTTATCTGACGTAATCGGTATTCTGTCCCAATTTCTACTGTTTGCGACACGAGCGTGGTTACAAGTTTACGCAACTGCGTAATCTAGTAGTCGACTACAGATCCGTTCGTCATAAGGATGAATATTTTGACATATATGTCATTAAAAATTGCTAACTGTGCTAAGTGAAAAAATAGTGAGCAAATTTTAGTAGAAGATATCACGAGTAACAAGAAACACACATCAAACATTGTTCTTGCTTATAAATCTTCTTAGACCAATCGCTCTCTATCTCAGGCCAATAAGAAGCTTATTGCAAACGAATTCCAAATTTAACATTTTATTTATTTATTGACCACCTGCTTCACGGATATCCCTTTTATCTATTCGAATTACGAATGTATAACAGAATCTTAGGAGAAACCGTTCTTTGCATTTTACTATACAAAATTTGCTGCAGGAACGTTCGCGAATAATATTCCCTTAATTCCTGGTCAAGCTTTCAAGAAGCTTTCCAGGGCAAACTGCTTCTATGTCCTCAGTCACGAATCACAACAACTGTCACGAGTGTTCATAAAATATCAACGATAAAATAAAACTCATTCCTCTTTTTCTCTTGTGACAGATTTAAGTACACAGTTCGATTGTTTACCTAATGGCGCTCCCATTCCTGGCGCTCCTATTCCTGGCGTTTCTCGTTGTGGACCTTCTTACTCTTCTGACAGACATTCACCTGAGAGGTTTTCTCCTCCTGCCAGACCTCGTTCTCCAGTCATGCTTCCTCGTGCCAGGTCCAGGTCTCCTCCTGCAAAGCCTCTTCCTCCTTCCAGGTTTATTGCTCTTCCTATATTACTTCCTTCTTCTGACCGACATGGATGTGGACTTGAAAATCTTAGAGTGATTCGGCTTATTCCCCTTGTAAATAGGCGCCGAATTTTCGAACTTCGAAGATACACTTTTCCTACCGATATACCACTTAAAATAAGAATAGGAAGGGATACGTATCAGCCTAAGCCAAACAAAGAACAAATTATATTATCAACATCCAGTGGTGAGATTTTTGCAAATATTGGAGCGTTATAACGTTCTAGCTGGAATATATTAATATATTAATCACTATACAAGGCGGACAAAAATAAACATGGCAAGCGGAACGGTTACCGCAATGACACCAGTAGAAGTACTTGATACTGAGGTAGGCTCTCGCCGCCTAATAACAAATTTTATATAGTGCAGCACCATTAATTCAAAAAATGTAAGATTATGAGATAATTTTATGATCCAAAGGTAGATCAGAATATTTCTTGTAACTGCTAATTATATTCGAAAGGAAATGTCTTCGAGAAGTTCTTGATTTTTAAGCAAACTACTTACAACTTGATACTCTTAAATAATATTTTTAATAAAGTAAAGCTATGGAAATACCATGTATGTAAAATTATTAGCATTTCGGGATCTACTTTTCTAGATTTTACGACAGATCAAAAAGAAAGTAAAAATATCTAAAACCTTTCGTAAACAATTTAAATATTTTAAGTTCTTAACAATTTCAAGTTGAGTTATTTAATAAAATATTTAGGAAGATTGTTTAATCACGTTTTATTAAATTTTATTAGCATTTATTATGTTTGCAAACTTTCCTCAAAATATTTACGGTATTTTATTTGATTTAGATTTTCGAAATTGGTACATTTTGAAGATATTTACAATATAAAATTCGCTAACGTGTTTCATTTTGGATGTTTATAACTTGATATTATGAAATTTTGTACATCTTTTTGAAATAGGTCTCTCTTGAAAATTTGCAATTAAAATATTCTCAAATTATTAATGTGTGTAATTTAGAAAGATGTCTTTTTTAATGTTTTTTACATTCTCATCATAATTAGAAGGTATTAGTTTTATGTGAAATCTGACTATTACGGATTTCTTTCGACGTCCACGCTTCGAGACCCCTGAATCCGAAAAACAGGTTTTACGATGGTCTGTCTATCAGTCGTCGGCGTTGCTGTCGTTGTTTTCGTTATCGTCTATCTACCGGATAACATTTGAGAGACTAATCGGATTAGCTTGCCTTTGGAACACACCTTTAAGACCAAAAAGAAAGATCGAGGTCGTTAGCCAGCATTTTTTGACCAACGGTTCTGGTTTTAAACAACAAAAAATATGTAAATATCTTATCTTTTCCCATCCTAACTCGTCCCCATCCTTTTCTTATCATTTCTTCTTTTAAATTTTATATTTTATATATTAAATAAAATTGGGGACAGAGGATGACCATGTCTTATTCGTCTCACCAATGATAAAGTATCTACAACTTGCTCTGCTACCTCTCAGTTGTCCCCTTTTTCATCATAACTTTTTCTATCTCAATTCAGTCGAATAAACAAATAAAAACTCGCGATCAATCCAAATAAGAAAATTGTTCGAACTGTGCATCAAAACTTCGGTATAATGTTTTTTTAAGGCAGTTATGAAGATTAGCTGATTTTTTGTTATCGCGCATGGAAATGTACTTCTATACGATGTGTTTGAATAAGTAGTAAAATTTGTATTCGCTCTGAATATAAAAACCAGTATGTGGCAGTGGGGCCACATAGCAGAAGTGCAACTTTGATAAATTAACTTTGCAATTTTTCGTGAAGAATCATCGTGAGAGACTCATGTACCAAACGAAGATTCACTTCAATAAGAGGCTTCTTATAAGCAGTCTTATTTTCGTAGCCTTTCAAACACAATATTTTAATTTATTCTTAACTATAGTGTGAAAGACAATTTTAAGAAAATAGAAATTAGTGACTGAAAATGTGTTTTTCATTAAAACTAGAATATGCTTGCGTTTAGATTAAATTTATTTTAAACAATACGATGTTTTTCTTCTCTTGAATCTGGCTAATGAAATGTAAATATCTCAGAACCACAATCTTGACGCATATAATTCATGAGATAAGGAGTATAGTATGTATTATATAATCTATAATAAAGCACTGAAAAAGTTATTAGTTAGACTATTGAACAAAATCTTCACTAGCACATTAATCAGTTTTTCCTTTATTCGAAAAAGATGATGCTCGTCTATAGTCTGGTCTTAACCTTGGCAATCGTCCTTAGTTCTATCGGTGAATATAATATTGTCATATATATAATTTTGAAAATACTTTCAAGATTTCCGAGAATCAAAATTTCTCTTAAAGATTACAATTAAAGGAGACTGATAAATAAACGAATAAATAAATTACCACACAAAAATGCTCCGTTTTAAACGAATTTGACCACACGGGCAACGTTTTCTCCTTCTGTCCCTTTTTACCTCTTTCGTAAACGCTCTGGGTGTCGTTAAATTCTTCAAATTCTGAACATTTTTGCTTGGTACATTATTTAATATACAGTTAAATATAAACATAAAAAATCAAATATTAAGGTAAATTAATAACTTTAGTTAAAAGGGTTCTATAAATATGTTTTATTTATATAATTATGAAGAACATAAAGAGCGGGAGTTTTTTTCATTAAAATTCGTTTAGTTATTTTTTTTAACTTGTTTAGTTTTTGAATTAAGAAACCCTGTTAGGCACACATTTTTCCTCACAGTAAAATTCCTTGAAACTAAGTCCGTAGCGGGCTTCTGAGGTTGCTGGTTACTCAAATAACGGCCAAATCAGAAAATAATTTAAAATGGCTGGTCTGACTACCATATTGAAAATATTGTATTTATATTATTTTTAATTTGCTATTTTTCAGGTACGAATTTACTACCAGTGATCCGATAAACCCCCCAGTAGCAAGGTTCACACAAATTCCACCAATTTTTATATTTCTTATCCATTATATTGGATAAGGCATTTAAAAAAAAAAGAAATATTTTTGCTAAGGGACTACGGACCTCCAATTTCATAACCATTCTAATCGATATAGAAATAATATCTATTTTTATTTCTCAACAAGTTATCATGTTTCGAATTCATCAGTCATTTTAAGTGCCGCTTGTGCTAGCCTTGTAGATAATAGCTGACAGTAATGTATATTTTAATTGTGTTATCAGATTAAACGAATTTAATTATTACATTTTTTCCCTGGAAACCGGCTGATGAAATGTAAATATCTCAGAATAGCAAGCTCATTTTTTACAGTTTATGATATACGCAGTATATTATACAAAAAAAATTAATAATAAAGCACTGAAATAATTATTAGTTACACTTTTAAGGACATTTTTCAGTATTACATTAAGCAGATTTTCTTCAATGTGAAAAAAATGAGCATCGTTTGTACTATGTTCTTCACCTTGGCAATCGTCCTTAATTTTTTTAGTAATAGACCATCATAGTAATAATGATCATTATTTTAAAAATATGTTCAATGTTTGCGCACATAAAACTTTGTCCATCGTAATTCGCTTTATATCTCAATTTATATTTTTTCAAACATTTTTCCAAAATTAGAGTATCACTCATAGACTCATCATCTGAAACATAAATGGCCCAGTTTTTGGCTAAATTTAAATGTGACAAGTATATGCTTAAACGATTGCGCAATTGAGTAAACTACATCAGGCAAGCCCAGCCAGGACAAGGCCCCCCATGTCAAGACCCCTCAGGACATCACCCAGAACATCACCATTCCCACCGGAAAACAACTTTGAGACCTTACTCCCCACAGTGAAAAACAATATTGAGAAGCATGACAAAAGTGGACAGGTCTACCCACAGGGTGAATTAAGACATCACTCACCAAAGTGAAAAACGATATTTAGATTCCTGAAAAAAGTGGACAGAAAACTTTCTACAGGGTGGAAAGTTAGGACATCACTTCTAACAGTGAAAAATGATATTTAGCTGCCTGGAAAATATGGCCAAGTCTTTCCGCAGGATGGCAAATTGCGACATCTTTGTCCAGAGTGAAAAATGATACTTCGTTGTCTGGAAAAAGTAGGCAAGTCTTCCCACAGGTTGACAACTTTGAGACATCAGGTCCCACAGTGAAAACCGACTTTTAGTAGCATCGAAAAATTGGACAGGTCTTTCCACAGTGTGGTGAATTGAAACATCACTCCTCGCAGTGAAAAGCGATATCTCGTAACCTGGCAAAGAGGACAAGTCTTCCCACAGGACAGAAAATTGGGACATCACTTCAAACAGTGAAAACCGAAAATTATCAGCCCCTTTTTCCAGGCTTCTAAATATTGTTTTTAACTATAGGGAGTCATGTCTTAATTTGCCATCTTGTGGGAAGATCTGTCTGTTGTGCCAAGCTGTCAAATATGATTTTTCACTGTGGCGAATGATGTCTTAATTTACCACCCTGTGGAAAATCTTGTCCTGTTTTGCCAGGCTGCTAAATATCTTTTTTCACTGTGGAGAGTAATTTCTCAATTTGCCGCTATGTAGGAAGACCTGTCTACTTTTGCCATTCTGCTAAAAATCATGTTTCACTGTGAGTTGTGCAGTCTTAAAGTTATCAACCTATGGGAAGACTTCTCCCCTCTTTCCAGGCGGCTAAATGTCATTTTTCGCGATGGGGAGTAATGCATTAATTTGACACTCTGTGGGAAGATTTGTACAATTTTTCCGGGTTGCTAAATATTGTTTTTCACTGTGGGAAATGACTTCATAAAGTTGCCACCCTGTGGAAGACTTTTCTATTCTTGCCAGGCTGATAATATTCGGTTTTCACTGAGGCGAGTGATGTCTCAATTTGCCACCCTGCGGGAAGACTTGTCCTGTTCTCCAGGCTTCTAAATACCATTTTCCAGTGTGGGAAGTGATGTCCTGGGGCGGCTTGTCTGATATACCCTGAACCTGGTCTATATTGTGGGGAGTGATACATCAATTTGTCTGCACCCGCTGGGAGGACTTGTCCCGGGTAGTTGTTTGCTGGGTAGGGATGTCCAGACAAGCCTCACACGAGTTGGTACATGTCGCAGACGATGTGTTTTTGAGGGATTCCTGTTCTCAGTCACGTTTCACAATATTTTCACAATGGTTCATAAAATACCAATATTAGAATAAAATTCAATTATCTGTTTCTTGTTACAGAGTTAAGTAGACAGTTTGACTGTTTACCTAATGGCGACCCAATTCCTGTTGATCCTCGTTGGCAAACT
>CAKNWT010257605.1:0-15480 GCA_932066315.1 Andricus coriarius
TGTTGACCGATTTGAACAAAGAAGGGGTTATTTCTTTTTCCGGAAAACGAATTTTTCATGGGCATTGAAATTACAAAATTCGAACTCATAAAGTAATCAAAACTGAACTGCAAATTAAAGCACTCAAAGTGGAAATCTGGAATTTTAAACTTTCATTATGCACTGAAAAAAATTTTAGGTGTATTACCTAGAATTCTTGCTATCCCAGCTAGAAAGTATCACTGGATTTCGTCTTCCTAAATAGTTAGCTGTATTGAACAGATTTTCTTGCAGCAAAGTATAGGTACAGTACCTATAGAAAATTTAGCTGTCATGAGCAAACCAATTATAGGAGATACGATGTTTGAGCATGACTGCTAGAATGTTTAGCAAATGGTGATAGATTTATCTCCCAAATTTTCTGTCTGCAGGAGATAGACGGTTTTTATATCTTAGCTATCTAGTTTGCAGTTCTACCTAGACTTTATTGGAAATTCAGCTATATCTCCCCAGCAATATATTTCTAGCTAAACCAGCTATACCTTTTTTTCAGTGTGTAAGCTTAACTAATTTTTAATTCAGAAATTTTTTAACAACCGCTGAATAATTTACACGCATAAAATGGAAGCTTTTAACACTTTTCAAGTATACAATTTTAAATTAAACAACAATTAAGCAGCACAATTTTTAATTTTTAACTTTTATAAATTAAACAGTTCAAAGGTGTCTAATGAAAAAGTAGTAATCGAAATTTTCAAGCTCTAAATTGAGGAATCAATCAATAAATTTACAAATATTCGAAATTATATAATTCCAAGCAGTTTTAAGTTAGACACCTTTGAAATGTGTACGATTTAAATTTTTTTATAAAAAAAACCTTTTTTAAATTAGAAGTAAAATTATTTTTCCTTTAATTCGTTTCAAATGAATAAATGTTCAATTGTTATTTATCAATTAAAATTTTACAGTTTCACTTAAAAATTGAATTTTTTACAAATGAAAAATAAAATTCTAACGTTAAATGTATAAATTTAGCCGAACGACGGCAAAATCCCGAAAAATAAAATTGCCCACATTATACAATACCCGACCGTACTCGACAATGTGAAGTGGCTAATACAGGAAAATTTTCGAATCTAAACAATTAAAAAATTATTTTAATAATAGAGAAAAATAATAAAATAAAAAATATGTTCAAATAAAAGTATTTTATTTTATTTATCATTTTTTAAATTATTTAACAATTTCATAATCGTTTCGATTCTGAAATTTGATCATTCGTGAATTTCCCTATGGTCAGCAATTTTGGTTTTTACAGTGTTGGATATTTTATAATGTCCGCCATTTTATTTCAGGAATTTTCTATCATTGGAAATTTTCAAATACAGTGAAATGATAAACACCCTGGCGAAAGTTTCGGGCAGGAATTCATTCCGAATCATTCCGAAATCTGTATCCGAAACAATCTGAATCTATCTGAACCAATCCGAAAAAAAGTTTTCAATTTCGTTCGATCCAAATCGATTAAAAATTATTTGGGATTATTATGGAAACGGATTGAGGCAGATTAATTTTTAACCGATTTGGATCGAACGAAATGTAGAACTTTCTTCGGATTGATTCGGGTTGGTTCGGATACAGATTTCGGAATAATTCGGAACGATTCGGAATGAATTCCTATCCGAAACTTTCGTCAGGGATTTTATTATTTGGGAATTTCAAACTATCGGCAATTTTCTAATTTCGAGATTTTTCTCTTTCAAATATTTTCTTTTTTGGGAATTTTATATTTCGGGATTTTCCGTTCTGAAAATTAATTTCTTGAAGTAGAAATGTCATATTTTTTGGCTAAACATGCAACTGTTTGGTTAAAAATTAATCTGTTTTGGTAAAAAATTGAAGAACTTTTGAACCACTTTGTTAAAACTTTCGTCGACAAAGGATTTATTTTAGTTGAAAATTTAATTGTTCTGTTAAAAATTAATTATTTTGATTGCACATTCAGCACCTTAGTAAAAAATTGATCTCTTTGATTACAAATTTAATGATTTTTTTGAAAAAACTTTTTTTTTGTTCAAAATTAATTTATCTAACTGAAAATTTAACAATTCAATTTTTGGTTGAACATTTATCTTTTTTAGTTGAAAATTAAACTCTTTGGTTGCAAATGCATGTATCTAACTGAAATACTGTTTTTCTTTCTTGTTTGAAAATTCAAATATTTTGGTAGACATTTAATTATTTTTTTGTTAAAAACGCCAATTGTTTGTTAAGAATTCGACTATTTGGTTGAAAAATCGCCCTTTTTGGTTGAATTCAGCTGTATTTGATTTAAAACAAAAATATTTTTTGGTTGAAATATGAAGTATTACATTTTTTGTTGAAAATGTATATCTTGAGTTGAACCTTTAACTATTTTAACTTTTTAATTTTTAACGTTAAATGTTTGTAATTTGCTCAATTTTGAACAGATTCAGAATCATCTTGTGTAATCAATTAATGTTTAATTTTTATTACTACAGTTAGAGTTTGATTTTCAATTTCAAACGCTTTTAATTTTTAATTGTTTAAGTCATCTTCAAGTTAAAAAATTACCTTCACAGAAAAAAGTTGAACTCAAACTTATTTTAAGTTGCATTATCTCATGTGATATGAAATTTGTGGTATTTCAAGTGATTAGATTGATTTTCCCTTGCAATAATCTAACCCAGGTGGAAATATTATATATAGTTTATATATAGTGTGAAGTATTATATATAATATTAATTTTTTTTATACATTTTTTATAAAAAACAAATGAATATTATATATAATACTTCACACTATATATAAACTATATATAATATTTCTGCCTGGGAAATCGCATTATATTTTTAGTAGGGTTACCGTCTGGGTCGGGTGAAAAACCAGGACGCTCAAAAATTCGCATGCGATCCCTGAAAAAAAAGGGTCATCAAGACAAAAATGTACCTGATATCCTTGAGTAAAGTCTGGGAAATGGTATAAATAATGTATTATTATTGTAATTATTGTTATTTAATAATTTAATTATCTATTTAATAATATAATTATAATTTTTTATCATTAAAATTATAAATGATTGTATTTATAAATAAATACATGTACACCGAAGCACTGTGCAGGTGTACAAAGTACTCAATCGCTAATTGTAGAAAAATAAAAATATAATATATTTGATGTCAAAACTCTTGGTTACGTAAAAAACCAGGAAATTTGGCCTATTTTGAAGAAAAACCCAGTCCCGAAAAACTAGGATGGATGGTAACCCTATTTTTCCTCATTATATTACGCTACTGTATAAGTATAATGTATATATGTAAAATGGAAATTGATAGATTTTTCTTCTAAAAATTTGTAAAATTCCCTGGTCCAGTGGCCACCCTGCAACTGCATCAAGTTATCCATTTTAAAAACAGGATACCTCGAGTCTAATCTAAGGTAATACTCTCAAAAAATGATGCTTAAAAAATAATTCTACTTCTGACATTGTTGATTATTGAATCAAGGCTGACATCCATAACAATATTCGTACTATCTGATGAATTCCAGAGATTAGATTAATTTATCATTTTTCCTTTGTCATTAGGTGACAAAAGAGGCTGACGAAGCAGCGTGATCAGCAACATCAGTATCACCTCTGTAAACAATCCTACATCCCACATCCTACATCCTTACAACTCGGCCAAGGTCCACAGGAGGAAGTGGTCTCCCGACCTGTACCGACTTGTTTAGACTGCAAACAATAGAGCCCTTACTATTTTACATTTAATCTCGAGAATACGTCTGTAATTTTGTCAGTCTTTTATATTTTAAAATGCTGGAGGGAGTGGTGACGGGAACGAAGTAGTAGGTAGGGGAAACTCTTCATCGTATGCTTCCACCCGCCAGTTTGAAAGCAACCTCCGTCATGATCGCGTCAGCTGGTCTTTAGTCCCACTTCTTGGGTGACCTCGTGCGCGTTCCAAACCGGTTCGAACATACGTCGCAGAAGAGCGTGCGAAAACGCCAAGAAACTCGGCTCACAGGATACAGGGATGTTGAAGAAAAGAAGATGTTGCCCAGAAGAGCAAACAGAGATCAAAACAAATCGATAAATCGCTCCTTGAAACAAAAAATCAGTTTACTTTTTGAAAAAGCCAACTCTCCTCCCAAATCATACTTCATCTCATCGATCAAACAATGATCATCAGGAACATCTTCGTAGAACAGGCGGAGCATTCATCCTGCTTAATTTGACCTTTGGATCAAGACCTCGACATCATGGGGGCAAAAAGTGTGTTCAGTGCTCCGAATTCGGTGGCTTGTGATCGAGTGATCTTCTCTTTTGTGTTGTTTTTGTGTTTGCTGATAGCGTTTCCTGCCATCGTGCGCACAGAAAATTCAAAACCTGTTGGAATATGCGCAATGAACGGCTGCAATTGTACGGTGAAGGCGCACCATTGGATATTCGTTAAATGCGTCTTCTCCGACGACCAGGTGAATGGATTTTTATTTCATTTTTTATCACCAACCTCGCCTTTCCATTTTATGACTAATGTAACTCCTCAACTGTGAAACTAATCGAAGCTTCAAGGGTCGACGCAAGATCATTCCTAAACTGGTTTGATGATCCCATGAAGGCCACCAATAAGCGGATCAAAATGTTCTTTTAAAGGCATTTTTCATCATGGGGTGTCAATGCTTTGGGAAATTCGAAAAATGGTAGAACTCGTAAGTTTTATTTGCAGGTCATTAACAAAACAAACAGATTCGTTGACAATCAAACATAAAAACAATATTGTTAATGAAGATAAAATAAGTCCGTTAAGAAGAATAAAGAAATTATCATATTATCTAATCCATCTTTAGAAATCTATAAAACACCTTCCACAGATCCTCTTCCTTAAAAATCGGTATATACATTTATAAACAAACATCACATTGTCCAAGTGAATTTTATGTTAATCAAAAGTGTGCAATTGCACACTGAATCCGAAAGCGTCAATAAATATAGAATTTAAATTAAATTATTCAGAATAAAAAAACCCTTGATGGAAAACGGAATCGTTTGAGGAATAAAATCAGCTACTGATCAATTGAATAATTTTAAATGCAAACGGTTTTTTTTATAATTTTGATTTCCTTTTTAAATTCGTACCAATAAAAGCGAAAAATGATGCATATTTTTAATTTTTGTATAGCTAATAGTTTTTACTGTACAGCTGTACTTTATTGTAAATTCTTGTGAGAAACATAACTTTTTTCTCTAGACAAAAAAGTTGTAGCTTCCTATTTCAGCCAATCCTTTAAGTTTTTAAAATAAAATTTACAGAAAGCTCTTTATGATGTTCTACAACTGTTGGAGTAAATAACATATGAATCATTTTGTTTAAACAGAAGTTATGCATTTTTATCTGAGACATTGGATAAATTGTGCGTTCATATCTTCAAGCTCATGTAGAGTCGAGCGAATTTTGAGCCACAAAAAATTTCCACGGGGAAAGTTTGTTTAAAAAAGAATAACCAGTTTGTCTACGGCAAAAGTTATTCAAACTAAATCATCATTTTGAAATTATGAAGATTTTATTTCGGCCGTGCGGTCAGTTTTTCGCACGTATGTGCCAACTCGACACGTGCATGTAGAAATGCAACTTCACTCGAGACGAAGTATTATTTAAAAGCCGGAATTTAATGTGAAACTTATATTTCTTTAAAATAGTTTTTGAATTATAGGGCATAGAGTAGAAGAAACTATGCAAAATATTATTGTATAGTGCATTGTATTGTTTTGTTTTGACTTTGATGTTTGTATTTATTTTATTTTTAGGTATGCATCTTAGGTTATTGAAATTTATCTTTCACAAATTATTGCATATTATACCTTTGACTTCGAATAATAAATAATAATATGCCGTCTTGGGTAAATTGAATTTCCACGTGAACGCATTAAGTTGATAACGTGCGAAGAAAAAGGCCGCGCGACCAAAACAAAACCATAATTACCTAATGATGTTCCATTTCGAATAATTCTTCCCATCGAAAACTTATTTATACCTGTCTGAACAAATTTCCTACTGGAAGTTTTTCGTTGCTCAAAATTCGCTTGACTCCCCCTGAGCTTGAAGATATGGATCCATGATTTACGTAATGTCTGTAGCAGAAATTTATAACTTTTGTTTAAACAAACATGTTTATCAGTTATTTACTCTATCAGTCGTAGAACATCAAAAATAATATTTTTTGTAAACTTCATCAAAAAATTCCGAGAATTGGGTGATTGACGGCCGAGAAATGGTTTAAAAATTAAAAAATTTAAAAGCGTGAACTATCATTAAAAGGTTTAAAAGAGTTTGTGAAATTTTGATGTGATTTCAAGTTAAGAGTTACTCTTCTCACCCTCAATAGAATCAACCCTCTTTATTTATATCGATCAAACTGTTAGGATTGGCACCCTCTAGTATTTTTCATTCCTAAACACTTAATTTGTCGCTCAGTTTGAAAAATAAACCACTCAAATAAAATTAATTCTCAAAATTTATTTTCCCCGCTTATATGCAGTATCTGTCAAAAATGATAAAAGAGCTCTGTACTATTAACCAGCCCTCAAAACATGCATACCTCTTTCGTTCCCAAATACTTGGTTCTTTTATGTGAAAGTTCGAACAGGATTGGACTTAGCTTCATATTTCACATGGGATTAGCTATATAAATCATCGGCCCGTAAACCAATCGGTAGAAAAGCAAGGTGTGAGTGAAATGTTTTTTGGGTGTGGGGGGAGTTGAATAAGCATGTGCATTGTGCACACAACCATATTACGTATAGTTCGGGCAGGTAGGTCAGACTTTTTCATAATATACTAGCTCTGTCAGGTATATGTTTGCTGCTCGTTCCACTTGCTGGCTCTGTCCCGCTCTGCTGAATATCATCCCAACCGATATGATACAATCCCACTGCACCAAAGTATCGCAGAGATATCAATGCCGTACCACAGCCAAAGGTTTTTCTTCCATGAGAATGAACTCGGATTCCCTTGCATTGAAAAGAGGGTTCTTTCAAAGTGATCAAGACTCCATGGTGTGAAAAATTCAGGAAGAACATTTATTAGTTATTAGTAGTGGATAATGATTGAGAACCACTGGGTGACGAGTCAACGACTCCCAAGAGCCATTAGAGTTCAGATTAGACGCTAGGGAGTCTCGCGATAATACTGAATAAAGACCTCGTGGTGATATAGAGTAAAAAATTAAATCAAGTTTTAGAAGGCTTATTCAACTTGGGGGGTGTTAGTTGGTGCACTCAAATTAAGTTTAAATTTCGTCAATCTTGAATTCAGAAAGTTAAATATTGTACAATTTCAAATTGAAAGTTTAAAAAAAAATTGCAATGTGTTATTCAACTTGGAGGGTGATAGTTTTGTAAAGAAAGTCATCAGCATAATAATTAATTTGGTTTATACAAATTATGTTTCAAATGTATCAATTTTGCATTTAAAAAGTTCAATATTGTACAATTTCAAATTGAAGGTTTTTTTCAAGTTTCAATAGGTTTAATGTCAGATTATCAAGATCTTAAAAATTCAGACCTCAGACCGTCTTGGAAGCTTTAAAAATGAAGCAATCTCCAAAGTAAAATCAATAAAATATTAAAGTTTCAATTTAGAAGCAATCAGAAATTAAAACTTTTTTATTTAATGAAATCTTCAAAGATATACATTTTTATAATTACAACGGAAAATTATTAAATTCAAAACGCTACAAATTATAACAACTTTAAATTATCTGATTTATAGATTTGCAGTCCAAAATTTATTCAATTTTTAACTTTTTCAGTTTAAAATCATTGTTCAATTTCAAACACTATTAATTGAAAATAGTTCAATTTATACAGTGAAAATCTGAAATTAGTCAATTTTTGACATTTAAAATTATATTACAAACGATTTAAATATCCAATTATTCAATAATGAAAACTGAAACATCTGATCAATGAATAAAGTTTTAAATCTAAAACTATCTAATTTGGAAAAATTGAATTTGAAATAAATTCGTAAAACATTGAAGATTGAAAATTTTCAATTGCGTAGAATTTCAAATAATGTTAATTTCAAATTGTCTAATCTCCGATAAAATCAGGCTATTCGTACTGACATTTTGGTAGAAGTAGCCACGGCCTTCAAAATTAAACAATTTTACAATTGGTCTTCTAAATACCTACACAAAAATAATAAATATTAACAAACTTTATTGTCATTTCCCGATTTCAGAAACTTCCAGTCTATTTCCCGATTGTCTCGATTAAGGGCCATCCTATTATTGTACGGATAAGATCAAAAATAATTTAATTGCAGAATAAATTTTTTGACTTACATTAAGGCCTCATAATAATGATCAATTTTTGCAAAGCAGAAGCACTCACCTGAAACAAAAAAAAAGATCTAATCAGTAAATATACTTCTAAATATTATCCTTGTTTGGAATAGATTTAATGAAAAGAAGTAAAGGTTGCCTTTTCTCAGCGGAGAGAAAATATAATAAGCTCTATGCATGTTTTCTTTAGAACTTAGTTATCAGAATAGGAAAAAGAATAATCTTCTTGCAACTGAAACACCAAGATAACGACTTGTGGTCGAGCAAACTCGGAAATATTGTATATCAACCATTTAACTTTTTGTTTAGTTAACCACGTAAAGATTAAATACTATTTCCAAGCTTGCCTGTATAGAACATTTCTTCACATTCCTTTAAAAATGTTCAGATCCACAAAACTGGGGCTAAACGGCGCATGTGGGGAAAGGGGCGCACCCTCGATTTTTAATTTCTGAGTGTGTTATTTGCTTCTTCTAGATAAAAATATAGAGGATTGTAACTAACAATTGTAAAAATTAAATTGCAAAACCTAGAAGAAGTAATATCGCATTTTAAATGCAGAATTAAAGGTGTGCCCCTATCCCCCACATATGCGCTGCTTAGCCCCAGTTTACGGTATGTAATTATAATTAATGGAAAAAACTCTATCTCAATGAGCCATTCTTGAAAAATCGAAATTAGAGTAATTTTCTTCTGCCAAATAAAAAGTACTGAAGAATTATTATCGAAGAAAAAATCAAGCTGTTGAATAGCCGAGCCTTATGAGTTATATTATGTGTGCAGTGTGCACGAGTCTACAGCAGCCGGATCTGAAATTAAGTTGTGAATGGTTCAGGCCATAGAACGACGCGACGGCGAAAGTAAAATTGCCACATTGAAATTATTAAGTTTAAAGCACCACGAAATTGGTACCCGCCGATGGTCGATCGTAACAATTTCCGTTGGTTAATTTCCAGTGGCGGACGATATAATTAAAGAAGGTTCGCATTGCCCGCGAGAAAATGGACAGTGCCGTGGGCGAACCAGACGCGCCGAATTAATTGTAGTGGTCAACTTCAAGAATGAAAGATTAACGAGAGGCTTCACAGTTACTACTCTTCTTGCATTTTTTCATAGAGCCTTCTTAAAAAAAAAAAGATATTCCCATTTCTCAGCTTCCAACATCATATTTTTTAGAAATAATTGCATGATTTAATCCAGGGTGGCCGAAAAAATTAATTTTCAAAATTTCCTGACTTTTCTTTGATTTTTCCTGAACAATTTTTCATTTTTCTTGTCCATTAATATTCAAAGATCAGCATTTTAATCTTGTAACATTTAAACATATAAATTTTTATAAACTATAGAAAACAATACATGAAATGTCGAATTTTTACTAAACAAAAAAAAAAGATTAAAAATTCAAACAGAAACAGTTGCATTTTCGACCCAAGAGTTCTTTTTTCAACAAAATAATTGAAATTTTAACCAAGCGGTTGAATTTTTAACATACAATGATAAATTCTGAACAAAAATGTAATAGTTGATATTTCAATCAAAAAATTAATTTCTACCAAAAGAGAATCATTTTACAACCAAATAGACAAATTTTCAACCAAAAAGATTAATTTTCTACCAAAAATACGAATTTTCAACAAAATAAATTAATTTTTAATGAAATAGTTCAATCTCGATCTAAAATATCTCAATTTTAAACCAAAAAAGGAAAATGTGAAATTTTCGGTAAAAAAATTAAATTACAAAAAAAAGGCATTTTCAACAAAATAGTCAAATTTGGTACCAAAGGGGTGAATTTTCAACTAAAATGATTACTTTTCCAACCAAAAAGAGGAATATTCAACAAATAATGATTTTCCAGCCAAGAAAGAAAAAACGTTCCTCCAAATTGTTGGAATTTCAAGTCAAAAGACGAACTTAATGCAAAACAGGTGAATTGTCATCATGCAAATGTGAATTTTCAACAAAAAGTTCATTTTTGAATAAAAATGAAAAAGTTACATTTTCAATTAAAAAAATTACCTTTAAACAAAAAACGAATTTTCAACCAAAGAAAAAACATTTTTAACAATGTACTTCAATTTTTATCCAAAGTAGTTAAATTTTTAATGAAAACTTATCAATTATTAATAAAATAGTTAAATTTCCAACCAAAAAGATGAATTTTTAACAACAAAATATGCATTTTTAACGAACAATAAAATAGTACATATTTCGACCAAAAAAGATTTTAATTTTAAATAAAAAACAGTTGAATTAAATAAAAAATACGAATTTTTAACCAAATAATTTAATCCTCAACCAAAGAAGATTCATTTAAAAAAAAAACAATTTCAAATTTATTATCATTGATTGTTATTTAAAGTTCTGGACGTCCAGCTTTTCGTTGATCTAGGACCACCCTATTTAATCTTTCTGGAAAAAATTCTTCCTATGATATAAATAATTGAGTTAATTAATTTTACAGGCTCTATAACGCAGTGGCCTAATTAAACCTCGACCAAGTACAATGACTTGTGTCTTTTAGACAGCGTTTGTGGCTAAAAAACATGAACAATTGAGGAGCTGTATCAAGGCCATTCCAAGAACCGCCTACTCGTATCTGTCTACACGTGGATAATACGTTACTTTCTAAATTCTCGCTTAGATATAGCGATTTGTGCTAATAAACCTCGCGTCTAAATCTAAGACGTTGAGATCAAAGGTTAAGAGATCGGGATTTGCAGCTCGGTAAAAATAGTGAGGCAGTTCACTTCCTATCTGCTCTCACTTTTTCATCACCTACCTGCTAGACGTAAAGGGAAATGAAGAATTAAATCAGGGTTAAAGCAATGGCCAAAAAAGGCCATTATGCAACTATAAGCAAGAGACGATAATTAATCATTTAGAGTCATCAGACTTGTCATGACCATCGAGTCGGTCCAACGAACTGCATTCAACTGTCAAACTAACTGATTGTGGAAGTCATTATCTTTGCAGTCATTACGTGCAATCACTCTCGGAGAAAATTACACGCAGAAATGTTAATTCTTGCGAAATAAGCTGCAGGAGTAAAACGAGGAGTAAAATGTTAGTAAATTATAACAATAATATAATCATTTTTTCATCAAGGACAGTAAGGGAAAAGTTAGGGATGTAAAAAAAGAATGGGGAAAGTCAGAAAATACCTGTAAAAAGCACTTTAAGTAACTGCCAAGAATAATCAGGGCCATGATGCAGTCACTTTTAGTCACTTTTTTTCAAATCACGTTTTAGTCACTTTTTTAAAGATACAGTCACTATAGTCACTTTTTAAAATGACAAGACCACTTCAGCCACTTTTCTTTCAATAAATTAACCCATGGGTTAATCACTATTGAATTCAGGTCTATGCCTATTTCAGAATTTTCCTGAAGGTTTCATGTAATTTTACGGTCAAAGAATTTATTCACAAAAAAGAAATAATTGAAAGATTTTATGATAGTTTAAAGAAATATTCTAAAGATTTCAATAATTTGAAGAGATTTCAAAGGATTCGAAAGATTTTAGAGTGCTTTCAAAAAGTCCAAGAAATAATCAAGAGCTTTCAAACGTTTCAAGGGATTTCAAAAAGTTTCAAAGGGTTTTAAATATCCTATGTTATTTTTAAAAAGTTTAAGGAACTTTTACAAGCTTTAAAAAATTGCAAAGGGATTTCAAAAGATTGCAAAGGATAAAAAATATTTTCAAGTATTTAAAAATATTCCAAGAAATTTTCAAATCATTTCAGTAATTTTATGGAATTTCAAAGGATTTGAAATATTTTAGAGATTTTTAAAAGATTCCATGAAATTTTGAAGCGATTTCAATCATTTGAAGAGGTTTTTCAATTGATTTCAGTAATGTAATGGGATTTTAAAGAAAGTGAAATACTTTCGGGTATTTAGAAAGATTCCAAGGCATTTTCAAAAAACAAATTTCAAGGGATTTCAAAGTTTTTAAATAATTTTATGGGATTTTAAAAGCTCTCAAGTTATTTTAATAAATTTTCCATGATTTTAGGAAATATCAGATTTCACGTAATTTCACGAGATTTTATACTATTTTAATGGATTTCAAAGAATTTATTTCAAAGAATTGAAGAATTTCGTAGGATTTCAAAGATCTTTAAAAATTTAAAGGTATTTCCAAATATTTTAAAGAATTTCAAATATTTTAAGATATTTAAAAAGATTCTAAGAAATTTTCACAAGTTTTAAAAGATTGCAAGGAATTTCAAAAGATTGTAAAGGATTTGAAACATTTTAGTGTATTTTAAAAGATTTCAAGGAGTTTTCAATTCGTTTCTGTAATTTTACGGGATTTTAAAGGATTTGAAATATTTTAAGGCATTTTGAAACGATTTAAAAAGTTCCAAGGGATTTCAAAGGATTTCAATGGATTTTTCAATTTATTTCCGTAATTTAATAATAATAATCGATTTCCAAGGTTTTGAAATATTTTAGGGTATTCTAAAAGACTCCACAAATTTCAAGGTATTTTATCAGATTTTCGAGGATTTTAAGGGATTTTAAAAGTTCTCTAGGTATTCTAATACATTTTGCAAGATTTCAGAAAATATCAGGTTTCATAGAATTTCACTGGATTTTATCATATTTTAATGGGTTTTAAAGAATTTATTCACAAGAAGTGAGAGACTTCGTAGTGTTTCAAAGATTTGAAGAGACTTTCAAATATTTTTTACAATTCATTTGAAATTCACCCTGAATTCTTATTAATTTGTCGTGAATTATTTGAAATTCTTAACAATTCTTTTCACTGGAATTCTTCTGATATCACTCAATTCTACTCAATTCAATGGAGTTTTTTGAATCCTGAAAAAAATCCTGAAGTCTTTTAAACCCACTTTGAATTCTTATGCATTTCATTCAATTCTTTTGAATTGTTTAAAACTCATTTCAAACTTACTAAATTCAATGACTTTTTGCATCATTTGAATTGTTTTAAATTCATTTAGATTTTTTTATTCGCCTTAAATTTGTATGAATTCCTTCGAATTCTTCTTTTTTCCTTTAAATTCCTATAAATTCACTCCAATTTTATCGAAATCAATGGCATTTTGGGATTTTTAAGATTTTTCTAATTCATTTGAATTTAAATTGATTTATTTTAAAGTCTTATGAATCGAATTTTTGAATTAGAAATTAGCCACTTTTAAAATAGTTACAAATTAAAAAAAAAGCTCTATTTATAAAAGATGCTATATTAAAGATGTTACAAGATTAGAATTATGGTCTTTGCATATTAATGGCCAGGGAAATTAAACAAATAAACAGGGAAAATCAGGAAAAAGTCAGGGAATTTCGAAATTAAGTTTTGCGCACGCAAAGAAATGGTTTGGTTGTCCTAACTGAACTGGGTTCGGTTGGCACTATTTCGGTTGTCTGAACCAAACGTTGGTTTGTGGCAACCGAACCGGTTTGGTTATCATGACTGAATCTGTTCGGTTGGAAAAGTTCGGTTGCGCGAACCTCACAGTTCGGTTAAGGTTAACTGCACTACGCATGCGCACTAGTACTCTGACCTACGCTGGCAATTTATTAAGATATATTATAGATTTATAGAATATTATACCATACAAACATTAGAATTAAAAAAGGATTATTTTTTACATTTATTTGTATATCATTAAGCTATTTCCCTTTCGGCGAGCCTCTAGGGGTAAGCGTGACACTACCCGATTCGGATAGTGTTTTTTAGGTGGATTTGTAGTAAATGGGCTCACCACACCCACGACCGCCAACAGCAACGCAGTAGTATCAGACGGTCACCCATCCAAGCACTAACCGCGCCCAGCACTGCTTAACTTCAGTGATCTAACGGGAACTGGTGCTTCCAGCGTGGTATGGCCGTTGGCCATTTAATGCTTTTATATCATTTATTTTCATTATTTTCTTTTCACCTGCTGGCCTACTCGTACTGCGCAAACTCGAGAATTTTTGCGTTCTGAGGGAGCTGTTATACCGTTATGATGCGCTTCCCTAACCGTAGCATCAGTGTTTCGTAACATTTCATAGGCGTTTCGTGAAGTGAAGTGAAGTGCAGTGGACTTATTTATAAAATCGAAAGTATTTAGTGTGAAAATGACGTACAAGGAACTTCTTTCTAAGTGGGGTCTCGATAAATACATCGAGAAATTTGAAGTTAAGAACGAATTTTTCCAAATGCTTAGATTAAAATTTGAAGGAGTGGTTTTGGAGTTTTGGAGCGTACTCCAAATTTTTAAGGGAATATAAGCAGTGGAAGCAGTAGATTTCAATTCTGGTTCAATTGTGTAGTGAAAAATGTCAGTATGCTGTTGAATTTTTGTTGTTAAAATGTCAACTATTAAATTTTGCATTGTGAATTCATCTGTTTGTTTTAAAAGTTCAACTATTTAGTATTATTGTATTATATTATTGTTTATGATGAACAATTAGGACTTAGGAATAAACTATGTATATATACTTGCATAATAACTTTATTTTAGTATTTATTGTTTATTCCCTTTGAACCACCATCCATTTCCATAGAGTGTGGGGCGAGGGAGGATTAACTGATGTAACCGAACAGTTCGGTTGTAGTAACCAAACTGTTCGATTACTGCAATCGAACTTCTAGGTTACTGTAACCGAACTGTTCGGTTGGTGTAACCGAACAGTTCGGTTGTGGGTACTGATCTTAAGCGAGCAGTTTGGTCACTCCAACCGAACTGTTCGGTTAAATTGACCAATCTTGGTACAACCAAACCAGTTCGGTTACAGCAACCCATGAGTGAGGTCAGTCCATAGGCAACCCGACAGTTCGGTTGGGACAACCCAACTTTCGGTTACCGCAACCAAACCTTTCTTTGCGTGCGGCAACCCAGTAACAGCTTGACAATGTAAATAAAATGGGGAGAGTATAATCATCGATTGATAAAAACATTAATACATTATCTCTAGAATCGTAGAACTTTAGCACGGATTCGAATGGTAGAAGAAATCTGCACCTAAAACCGACCAGTATATAATGAAATCAATCAGAGGATAGTACACGCAAAGAAAGGTTTGGTTGCGGTAACCGAAAGTTGGGTTGTCCCAACCGAACTGTCGGGTTGCCTATGGACTGACCTCACTCATGGGTTGCTGTAACCGAACT
>CAKNWT010257606.1:0-10831 GCA_932066315.1 Andricus coriarius
CGATGACCCTGGTGTTTCTGATCATGCACCAGTTTGTTCAAAGCATATTCCACCGGAATTTTTTCAAGATTCGAAATTCGATTCTGAGAAGATCTACTTCGAATGCAATTATAATGACCCTGCTTTATCTATTATTGCACCAGGTTGTAAAAAGCCAACTCAGCAGGAAAAGTCTACAATTTTGAAGTTCGATCATAACAAGAGTAACTCCTAATACAGTTAGGATGACTTTGGTGTACGTGGACTCATTGCAAATTATCTATTCTTCGTTGGCAAGTTTTGTAAATCTAGTAAGATGTTGTTTAGGAAATAAAGTAATGAATAATTTGACCATATTTTTCATTTTAATTCTTACTATTTAATAATCAAGATAACTATATCTTACAGGTATTACGTGATTGATGGAACGTAGAAATTGAGGAAGCTGAACAAGTATATTTCGGAAGTATTCATAAATTTAAGTAGTAAATCGCTCTAATCAGGTTCTGATACGTTTTTATTTAACCTGCTAAAAAATTTATTTACTTTTTTTCATGTTCGCTCGTAGGAAAGCATACGTAATCCAATACACGCACAAGTTTCCCTTCCATTTTGTCTATCGGAATAACATGGGTACAGTGAGAATGGCGTACGGGAACAAGACAGTTATTAAAGTCCATACCTATGTCGTTACAGGTGATTTCATCCTTTGGATTAGAGGATATTATTAGCCCCTTGACGACAGCAAGCAAAAAATTTTCGATTGAAATAAAGAATTTTACGATTCCGAACGATTTTCTATTGTTCCAATAGATGCATGAATTGTCACGCTTAGTTTCTTTCGTGTAAATTGAGGAAGTAAAAGTTTCATTGTGAATTTTAACTCTACGATAAACGAATAAGATTCTATGCTGTAGTTCCCTTTGTGTAAGTGAAGTCGCGTTTTCCATAATGATTTCTACAACGTGCAGCGCATTAACATAGTGCATGGTATTGGCTGATTCTACATCAATGTTAATAGTGCCATGCGCCATTCTTACCAGATACCCATTACCATCTTCAAATGGAAAAGCAGACCATGCCCAAATGGGCCCCCACATTCTCACAGAAGCTGCAAGATGTAATAGTTGATGCACATTGAATGAGCACTTATTACGACCATACAGATCTTCTACTTCTGACACGAAAATGTGCAGTAACGTCTCAGCCAAGTCAATTTCCAAATTTTTTATGTGGGATTGCGATAGAACATGTATAGCACGGACAAAGAGTAAAAAGTGTTGATAGTATTGCCCAGGTAGTCTTTCTTTCAAAAGAATTAGGCCATAGAAGAGGAGGAAAGCCCTTAAAGTAGTCCGGCTATTGGACCGGTCACGTTGAAATGTCATAAAAATTAGTCTTTTCTTACAGAGAAATATGTCCTCTTTCGCATAATGGCCTTTGTAGGGGCTCCTTCCAGGTTATAATTTGAATTAACTCTGTTTAAAGTCATGTCATAAAACATGAGATCTTATGGAGAGGCCTTTCGCGGGCTCCAAAAATGGTTAATTTCGGCCTTAATATTCGTTGAAAATTGTCAGAGAAACTGTTTCGGAGACAGAAAATATAATGTGAAATTTGAATTACTGCTCATTTGTACTTGCTTCCAGGGTATTTGAGGTTAATTTTATCAAAACATACATACGTGATATATGACGAGAATGGTGTGGCGTTGACTAAGGTTGGCAGCACAGGTTCTGCGATTCACTTTTATTTTGGTTATTTTTTCTTTTTATAACCTCACACACCTTTTCTCGCCGATTGGCTTCCGATTTCTTAATTATTCGTCCCTTTTTATCTCGCGGAGACATTATGCCGCTCTTCAACATAAATGTTTTGACGGTTTATTACAGGCTGGAAGCACCAGTTCCCGTTAGATCACTGAAGTTAAGCAGTGTTGGGCGCGGTTAGTACTTGGATGGGTGACCGTCTGATACTACTGCGTTGCTGTTGGCGGTCGTGGGTGTGGTGAGCCCATTTACTACAAAATCCACCTAAAAAACACTACCCGAATCGGGTAGTGTCACGCTTACCCCTAGAGGCTCGCCGAAAGGGAAATAGCTTAATGATATACATGTTTACGTACTTTACTAGAGTCAAATGAACATTTAAATTTACATTTTGTTGTTGAATAAAAATATTTTATTTATATTGATCAGTATGAAAATTTAATACTCAATTTATCAATTGATAAGCTGGTCAAATTTTGGATTTAATTCCAAATACCAGAAAAAATAATGGACGTAGCTTTGACTAGCTTTTCCAGTAGCCGGACTGCTATAATTCTGATGCTTTCCAAAAACCTAAGGTTTTCAAATCTCTAGGCGTGCGAGGTACATAGTCCGATGGTTTTATTTCACTCAGCAATTCGTCAATTTCATCCCGGTCACGCTTTTCGATATAGTAAGGTTCATCTTTATAGTGGGTGCTGCACCAAAGTAGAAGTAGCATCATCATTACCCCCAGGAGCACTGCATGCATGTAGTCTGGTAGAAATGCCTTAGATACGACAAAATGGGGTATTTTTAAAGCAATAGAAGGTCCTTCGATACCTTTGTAATGTTCCAAACCTTCATTCAATGCTTTCCTCGCTTGTGATAACATACGGTACTTCGTTCTTAAGGGATGATTCCGTTCATCTGATGGAAAAGAATGGTTATGGCCTGATCCTATTGCACAAGTTTCTCCTGGATGTTCGCACAAAGAGCACCCATACTCTCCATTGTATTGCATCAAATTTTGTGCAGCAGCTCTAGCTGGTGCACCTAATGTAGCAACTGGAGCGATAAGTGTACTGTTTATGGTCTGACAAGATTAATTATAATGCTATGAAACTCCTTTAACAAATAAATCTTGCATTTCGTCAGCAAGCGGCTTTAAGAAAGATGACATTTCTGGTTCAATTTTTGACTTACGATTACTATAGTACAGGCCATAAATGATTTGAAATCTTCTTCTACTTACAGGAGCTATGTATAATATTTGTGCTTGAAGAACCCACAATGGACCACACGAACTATCAGATGTTGGTATGCCATCAGCGCTCCAAATCAAGCAGATGTCATACTTTAGTACGAGTACAACTTTCTTCAATCTTTTAAATTCCGATCCTGAAGTTATATCATAACTGATATTTTCTTTTTGACTATGGAAACATTGATCTTGGTATTTATCGATATATTGGTGGAGATTCCGCACTTCAAACGCGTCTTGAATTGCAGCCCGAATACTGAATTGCATGACTACCCCATTTACATCCGGACTTTCACAAATATTGCAAGCATTCATCACTGGATCGGTCAACCATTTACCCAAATATGTAGAGCATGTTTTGCAAAGTCTGTGTTTTATCACTGCCTCAGAAAAAGAGTGAGGCATTATTTGATGCAATAATTTTAACAGAAGAACTTTGTCTTCGGAAAATTATTCGGACCTGGTATAAGGGATGCAACTAGATTTAAAGTTTCTTCAAGGAGTTTTTTTGTTGCCGCGTTTTTAACATATAAATCTAAGACTTTGTGCAAAGCATTGCCATAAAGAAGAGGTGAATTTTCATACAGTGGTTCAAAGAGTATTTGTAGTCTAGCTTCGACATTAAACAAATCACTAAAGGTTGAATATGCATTAGATGTTGATTCATTCGTGAAGGCTGAAGGCAATGATGTTTCCGAACTGGTCAAAGGTGTATTAGGTAATTCATCTTCTAGTTCTTCAGTAGAAAAGGTGTTGGATCTACAAAGCAGTTCTGAAATTTCCGATTCAGATGAATTCGCCGTATTATCTTCATCTTCATTATCTTCGTCTTCAGCGTCATTATTATCATCTTCATCTTCATCTTCACCTTCACCTTCACCTTCATCTTTATCTTCATCGTCATCTTCATCTGAACCTGTATCTTCATCCCCAGTGGCATCTTTATCTTCATCTCCACCTTCATCTTCATTTGTGTTTACATCTGAATCTGCGTAGTTATTCGCATCGTTATCTGCATCCTTATCTTCAACTACATGTTGATGACCAGATTCCTACAAGATACATTCTAATTTGTATTTTCTATTTTCAAGGAAACTGGTGGGGAAAAAATTATGCTAACCCAAATTTGTTCTTAACATTATAAGGTAAATTTTTACAGAATTATAATTTTTTTTAATTATACGGAACTTCAGCTTAAATTAAAGAATAATTGTGGGCGTCTGACAGAGTACTGGTACTTCGGTACTTCAGCACTTTGGTTGCGTGAGATTAAATGAGAGGCAAAAGTCTTTGAATTTCCCCATGTATTTTGCAAAAAAAAATTAAGCACATGTAGGGGATATGAGGGGAGAGTGACTAGAAGAAGGATGGAAGTAGGGGAAATTAGGGGAAAGGAAGTAGAGAAATTAAGGAGAAGCAGGGGAAATGATTGGAAGTGAGGAAGGGTAGTGAGTGGGGGAGGGAAAATAATGGTTGGAGAGGGAAGTAGGAGAAGGGGAGCATTAGCTTGGAAAGTGAAAAAAAAGGGAAGTAGAATAGGAAGAAGTTGTGGAAGGGTGGGGGTCAAGTGAGCGGAGGGGAAGTAGGAGAGCTTAGGGGTAGTAAGGGAAGAAGAGTATGGGAGAGGAATACATTTCTCAGTGAGTGTGACCCGAAAATTTCAGTCCCACCCTAAAAAAAAATTTTCTCGCTATGCCCTTGCTGTACCACTCTATGTACAGACTCCAGCGGGCCCTTGTCTGGTTAATTTAAATAAACATTAATTTAATTATTTTTCACTATATTATTGTATTATTAATAATTTATTTGTATTATTAATTAATAATAATTTAAATATATTCTTATTTTAAATTGGTTGAGAACCGTGAAAAGTATCAAATATGCTACGAGCTTGGCACACAACAAAATAACCTTCCACAATAAAAGTTGTATATCGAAAAAAAGTATTATGGAATCAAGACAATTTTTCCCTAAATGCAAGCAATACATTACTTTCTGAAATGATGGTATACTTCTTTTCTTAAGAAAACATACTTGATTAAAGAAAATTAAATTTCTTTATTTAAGCACATTTTCTTGAGACATTGCTTGCTTCGGCCAAGAAAATATTATACTGTCCGTATTTAAAATAAAATTGTAATCAACTCGGATTCCAAAAAATTATGTTAATTATTTCGTACATACTTAAAGAATATTTTAAGGGGTATTATAGATAGACCAGGCATTGTTTAAATGTTTTTCAAAATTCAATACAAGAAGATAATATAATTTATTTTGAAAGGAAGTTTTCAATATATTTTGACAAGTCTAAAACTAAAAAAACACACGGATAAAAAATTAAATCGACAAAATAGGGAGCACTGTGGCATTTCAAATAATATGTCTCAGGAAAAGACAACCTCCAGAGAAGTTCAATCCCTCTAGCACATGTGGTACCCACCCTAATAACAAAATAAATAACTGAAGTAAAAAAATGTTATGTAAAGATAAGCTAATAATAATGTAAAGCCCGATCCGAAAAAATCCTTTTGCGTATACATCCTACATATCAAATGCTACAAAAAATTAAACGGAAAAAAATTATTTTTGTATCGTTCAGTAATTTTACCTCAATATTGTGAGAATCATCTTCGTTAACAATTCCAAGATTGTGATACCTTTTAAGTCTCGATAAGCATTCTCTACGACTTTGTTCAAATCTCCAACGATCTTTGTGATCTTTAAGGGATTTAACCTGAAATCTTCATTAAAATTTTATATTTACATGTATTTATTTTATTTTCATTATTAAAGCATTAACTTACACTGTTTTCTGGATTTTGATGTTTCATAATTTAATTATGATGATAAAGTTGATATAAAAGAACCATTTTTAAATCACACAGACTTTAAAATAACTTTACTTTCAGAAGACAGCTGTCGAATTGAAAACAATTTCCTATATTCACTGTTATCTATCTCAAATAAAAATGAATTTCAATCATCTTGAAACTATCTGCCCTTCCTCTCATTTTCTAAGTTTGTCATGGAAAGAAGATCAATAAACTAAGATTATGAATTTTGTCCACAGAAATTTCAAGATAAAGAAAAATTAATTTCCAAATAAAAACTGTTCATAAAAATAAATATTTATTGAAAAAAATGTCGGATGAACAATTTTTACTTCAAGGTGATGGATGTTATTATATAATCCACGAAAGTTCAATCGTGTACGATTCAAAGCTGCCGGAATTGTTAAAGGGAAGCACAGTGACATTTCTGTGGCCCGAAAGAGCTCTCCATAGGAAACCGTACACTGTTGAAATAATAGAATGCTCAACGAAGTATAGTTTAGGAGATGTGCAAAATAAATAAATACTAGTAAAATTAATAAAAATAAAGTTAATAACACTTACCAAATTTTTAATTTTTAATATTGCTTTTAATCAATTGTTTTATGTTTATAAGAAGAGGAACCAGTCCTGAACAATATGTTGGATAAATTAAAAACTGCAAAGGCAAATCAAGTGGCTTCAAGAATTAAAATGAAGAACAATGTCGACGAACCAGGTTTGGAAAGCAAATGTAAACGTAGTAGAAAACGTAAAATGATGGAACCTGAAACCGAAGAAGAAATTGAAATTGAGAAACAAATGAACGCGAAGGTATACTATATATAAATTATAATAATGAATGAATAATCATACATGCACTCAACGTAACCTATTTGACAGAATGTAGAAAAACTCCTAAGAAAAGAGGCAAATCTTATTGCTGGAAAGGAGCTTCTAAAATATTTAGATAAAATGCATTACAACGTTGCATAGGAATGCTCTCAACCCTTCATATTGACGAAAGTGGATATTGCGCTGGAAACTGCTCGCAATTTAATGACAAGCCTCGAAGAAATAAAGAAAGCAAGATGAAAAATATATTTTTTTAAAAGTAAAACTCTTATCACCAATCGCATGCTACGTGCTTGTGTAATTTTCCGATAATTTTTAATACAAAATCAAAATTTGAAATAACCAAAATTTGAGCATGAATTAGATTTTAGGAAAGTAAAAATTACCAATTTGTTTCGAATGTTATATAAAAAGTAAAAGAACCTACAAAATTTTCAATTTTTCATTTCTTTTTCGTTTACAGCATTTTATCAAATTTTAGGAAAAATTCGAGTGAGTTTAAAAGATACTTAAGACTTTTAGACGCTTGGATGAATTTAAAAAATTTTTAATTAGATTTTCGGAAATATTTTCAAGTTTTTAAATATTTTCTATCATTAATTAAAATCTTCCAAATTTTTCTGACGTTTTTATGAGATGACTGAAAAATCCCGAAAAAGAAAGTTTTCGACACTGAAAAATTTCCCAAAAAGGTAATATTCGAAATAGGGAATTCTCCAAATTATAAAATGGCAGACAATTATTAATTTTTTAATTTTAAAATTTTGGTAAAAAATGGCCGATATTATAAAATATGCAACATTTTACATTTGCCAAAACAGGGAAATTCCCTAATTATAAAATTTCCCAATTTAAACAATTGAGAATTGTTTTTAAATAAAATAATAAATAATATAAGGTAAACGTCCCAGTAATCGTGACGCCAATTTTCTTGCATTTTATCCAATTTTGAAAATTTGAAATTACATTTGACACTATAAATTGCTAAAAACAAATGGGTTTTAACATTAAATGTTACTTTTAAAATACTTTTCAACAATATAATCAAATTATAACCAAATTTCACTATTATGGGTACCATCACGATTACTAAAACATTTGCCTTAAAATACTTTTATTTTATGAAAATATTTGTTATTTTATTCATTATTTTATTATTCAATAATTATTTATTTCTCAGAAGTCCCATTGTTGGAAATTTTCAAAAATGTTTCGAATTTTCTGTAAAGGTTAATTTATGAGAATAAAAAATCATGAAAATTGTTTCCAGAAATCTTAATAAAACTCTTTACTCTATTGAAACTTTTCAAAATTTAAAAATCCTTTTGATTTTTTTTCGAAATCTCTGAAACCTACATTTTGTTTGAAATATTTAAAAAAATTTTTAATCTATTCAAAACTTCTGAGCCTTTTAAATATCTTTTAAAATGATCCTAATTTTTCCTAAAATTTTACCAAATCCTGCAAAATGAAAAACATTGCCTTAAAATCATCGGGTATCTTTTTCGACAATTTTGAAAATCTTTTGAAATGTTTTGATATCTTTTTAAATATTCTTTGTAATTTAATTTTTCAAAATGAAAAATCATTTAAGTTTTTTCCAGGAATTTCAAGCAATTTTTTTTATCCTCTTGAAATCTTTCAAAATTCTTAAAAAGTTGATAAATTTTTTGTTCGAAATCCTGCAATATCTACATTTTGTTTTAAATTCTTTGAAGTCCTTCCAAGGTTTAAATTATTTTTCAATCTTTGCAAAACTTATAAATATTCCTTGAACTTACTCGATTTTTTTTATTTTGTAACGTTGCAAAATTGAAAATTTTTTATAAAAATCTTCTACATTTTTCTTCGACATTTTAGAAAATAATTTTTAATGTTTTTAAAATTTTCTCTTAAAATTAACTTTTCAAAATAAATTTTCCATGAATCTTAAAAAAAAAAATTTCATTTTCTTGAAACCTTTCCAAATTCACACAAAGATTCTAATTTTTTGTATGAAATATACATCTTATTAAAAAAAATTTTAATCTCAGCAAGAGAGAAACTGAAAACAGCTATAAAAAGTCATATGGACGCAGTGTTGCAATCAATCATATTTTCGACAACAATGAAATAAAGATCTCGCGATTACCACTTCTTGAGAAATAGATTAATATTACCTTGTGATGTTTTTATTCAAAACTTGGAACATTGTACTCCGACTTCGACAAACGCAAGTATTCATACTGCATCTGCATCATTCATGGATCACTCCCAGAAGTTGTCTACAATAAATCTGTGCGCTCAAGACCCTATACCATCTACTTCACAATCCAGTTTCCGAAGTCACACACCTTTTTAAAATACAAATATAATTGAACCATATCCGCTTTCACAACACTCATCGTTTTCGGAATCAGAAAAACTAATGTCAAACGATTTTGGACAGGTAGAAAATTACAACAGTGATGAAGATGATACAGAAAACGATATTATTATTTCAGAATCATTTGGACTAGTAAGTGGCTATTCTAGCCAAGAAGACGACGAAGCTGATGCAGCTGATGACCGCAACTCACAATCACTCTTATCATCTGTAAGTACGAAAATTGTGTCAAATGTGAATGATAACATGCTAGAATATAATAAAGAAACTGCATGAAATAAGGTATTCATTTTGAGCTACCAATTTTGCTCTTTTATACGGTGATTTAATTCTCAAAAGTAATAATAATAATAATAATAATAATAATAATAATAATAAGTTACATCCTACATACATACATAGTCTCATTTTATTCCATAAATACAAGCAATACTAGCAATAATAATATTTAAAAAAATAAACGCAGAGAGCCTCGACGGCTCAGTTGGTTAGACGCTCGGACTTCGCCTTAGAGGACCGGGGTTCAATCCCTGAGCCGGTACCTCTTGAAATTTTGCAATGTAGCTTTACCGAGGTTCTGGTGTTTCGGATCCCACCTTAAGCTGTAGGTCCCCCCATCATGCACTTGACTGCGACCCAGTCCGTGAATGATTGGGTAAAAACCAGGCTTTGCCCAATGTGTTAAGGCATACGTTCTTATCAGATCACTTGATTGCATCACAATAATGCGTCCGTGACTAATAATATATATACCGGGACAGTCCCGTGCATACTATTCAAAAATAAAAACTAAAATAAATCCAACTACACAAAAATGCCTTCGACACATTGGGCTCTAACCATCTTAAGCTTGAGACAATAATTTTCTCATCAGTCACTTGACTTAGTCCGTGGCTATGATGGAAAACCGGGTTCTTCTTAACCCGAGAACAAGTTTGAAAAAAAAAAATAATATCCTCATCATTTACTTGACTTAGTCCGTGGCTATGATGGAAAACCGGGTTCTTCTTAACCCGAGAACAAGTTTGAAAAATAATAATATATTATATATATTATTACAACACCAACGTGCCTCAATTGGAAGAAATGACTAACTATTGGTCAAGTGTTTGGGGGAAAACGAACAGTAGCAATTTAAACTCTGCGTGGTTCCAACTAGAAAAGTCAAGAGCTAGCAATAACCCTGAAATGGAGCTGACTAACATCACAGCTTTAGATGTTTTAACGGTTTTGAAAAGAACAAGCAACTGGAAAGCTCCAGGTCCGGACATGGTGCACAACTTCTGGTACAAGTACCTGACTAGTGTGCATCCTGCGTTGTCACGTTGTTTTCAGAAGATCATCGAAGAACCAGATCTGAGGTCAGGCTTTATGCTCCAGGGTACTACGTATATGTTGCCTAAAAAACCAGATGCTCAAAAGCCGTCTGATTTTCGACCGATAGTCTCTCTTCAAAAAATATATAAATGCTTTACACTTATCATAGCAGATAAGATATATTTTCAATGCGACGAGAATGACATCCTTATAGATGAACAAAAAGGATGTTATAAAAACTAGCGAGGCAGTAAAGATCTAGTCACCATAGACGCTTTTGCCATGACGCAAGCTCGTAAACATCAAAGAAACTTGCACATGGCATACATTGACTACAAGCAGGCGTTTCCTTCCGTACCACATGACTATTTGCGTGAAGTCTTGAAAATATACAAAATTTGCCCACGCATCATTGACTTCCTAAGTCGTGCGATGATGATATGAACACAAGAATCAAGTATTTTGATCATGGACAATCAAGAATAACTAGATC
>CAKNWT010257615.1:0-15785 GCA_932066315.1 Andricus coriarius
TTTTTTTTTTTTTAGAAATGATCAGCATTACATTTTTAAGAAAACTTATTGAGTACATTTATCTATTTTTGTTTCAATATAATTATTTATTCAGCGCAAGTTTTTTTTCTCTAAAAAAATAAATAAGTAAACTCGATATGTATCATATTTAACGTAGATGTACTTAGAAAACATAAATAATTCATTTTCAATATTTTTATTGTTCTTTAGTGTAAATAATTTACTAATTGACGCCTTTTCAGGAAAAGCCGATTATTTAAAGCGAATTTACAGACTATATAATCTATACAAGTCACCAGTTTATTATTTGTAATAATTATATTATTAATAACATTAATCGTTAATTGTTGATTTCTTTGATGAAAAATGATACAATATACGTGTAAAATGATTTCTTTCATAAAAGATAAATTGCAAAATTAAACAAAAAAACTTTTCAGTAAGAAACAGCCAGTAATAGGTGTTTCGTTTATAAAATTTGTTATTGAGATTTCAAATATTAATTTATTGAGATCGAAAATCACTGTTTAGACGATGCTACTAAGATTTAGATATACTTAGAGAACATAAATAATTTACTTAATGTTAAGTTAATTTGTAGAAACAAACAGTTAACTATGTCGTTTACTGTGGGCATTTTTTTTAAACTGGAATAGCTATCATTTATTTAAAGAAATTATAGTCTGTGTCTAGAAACTCTTAATAATGAGCAAACATTATTATAATTAATAATTTTAAGAAGAAGTGCTTAATTTGGCTATTTCATTCAAAGACAGATTATTTTATTTTTCACTAAACCTTATCATTGTTCAAAAAGTAATTTAAGATTTAAATGATTAAAAATTTTAATTGTTGCTAAAGTTAAAAAAAACACTATCGATTTATAAATATTATTCCGAAGCGATAAAAAAAACTTATTCGGAAATCTACACTAAAACTCCAACCACAAGATTTAAAATTTACTTTTAAAATGCCTCCAACATTAGATCCAGAACTTCTATTCAAAAATCTTCCAAACTACCACGACTGCGTCAAGAACTAGATTAAACTATGGCCATTTTGAGGATAACTAAGTAGGTGCATAAGTACCTAAATAAAAGGGCAGTGGTAGGGAGTGGGGAGGAAGTGGGGAGATAAATTTTCCATTAGTTACGAAACTAATACGGCATTAAAAGGACATTTTGTTTGTAAGTGTAATTGCTAAGAATTATTTGTTGAAAGTTACGAAACTAATACGAAATTAAAAGGAAATTTTGTTTTGAAGTGTAATTGCTAAGAATTAGTTTTTAAAAATGATATTCGGTGTCTATAAACTCTCAATAATTAAAATCATTGTTGTTATAAACCATTTTAAAACCAGATATTCAATTTTCCTATTTTAATGAAAGACAGATTTTTTATTTGCCATACTAAATCTTAGTAGCATCGACTAAACAGTGATTTTCGATCTCAATAAATTAATATTTTGAATGGCAATAACAAATTTTATAAACGAAATACCTATTACTGGCTCTTTCTTACTGAAAAGTTTTTTTTTTAATTTTACAGTTTATTTTTTATGATAGAAAGCATTTTACACGTATATTGTATCATTTTCCATCAGATAAATCAACAATAAACAATTATTGTTATTATTTATATAATTATTACAAATAATAGACTAGTAACTTGTATGGAATATACGTAAATTCGCTTTAAATAATCGGCTTTTCCTGAAAAGGCTTCAATTAGGAAATTATTTACACTAAAGAACAATAAAAATATTGAAAATTAATTATTTATTTTTTCTAAGTACATCTACGTTAAATATGATACATATCGAGTTTACTTATTTATATTTTAGAGAAAAAACTTGCGTTGAAGAAATAATTATATTGACTATTTTGAATTGTAAATTCCCGAGCGAGCCCACTGTGCAGCGGGAAAAGTAAACCCCAAACGTTTTATTTTTACTCCGGACTTTGCCTGAGCCTGTCGGGGACTTCGCGATTTGACTAGACAGAGTCCGAAGTGAAAGTGCTACTTCGGACTTTGCCTGACACCGCTCAGTCAATTCGCGGAGGGACCAGGCAGACTACGGTGTGACGGCACATCGGACTTTGCCTGTAACATATATATATATAACCTAATTTTATTTGGTTTTATTAATGTTATTTAGAGAAAAAGATCGCCACTTTAACGAGAGACGAGTTAAAGTCTTGGGCACAGATCGATGAAAACGAAGGATTGGAAGAGTCTGAAAATCTTGTAGAAGATCCAGAACTCCGAAGACCTAAGTAAGTCAAGTCTTACTAATTCATTTAAAGAAATATAAATTGGTATTGTCACTAAGTACAAGTGTCACGAATGTGATTTTTTTGTTGTTATTTTAAGAAATTCGGTTGTAAAATGCAGATTTTTTTTAAGAGTCACCGATTTATTGAGAGCATCTAAACTTATTCCCGATGTCTAGAACAGGAAAAAAATTCCTCAATGTTGAATCTGATATTTATGAGTTAGTAGTCGAAAAATTGCGTAAAGTTTAGTGAAATTGAAAATCAGCTTAGTTTGTAAACCATAAGTGATTTTGTAATCACTTCCATATTTTCGTTATTAGAGAATCTTTATTATTTATTATATTACAGTAGCCGCCTGAGTTCACGAAGTTCAAACCCACAGAATGCTTCAAATATTGTGAGGACAGCTAAAGCTGAAAGAAGACTAAAAGAGAGAATGATACAGGAGGTAATGGTACTTAAATTTTTAACATCACGACTAAATTTAATTATGTAATTAGAAGTGATAGTTTTAATTTGATATTGTCATCATATAACTTTGTACGTTAATTTTTGACAGGGTTTATTGTCTGACGACGACGAAGAAAGTCATTTAACCCCTGCCGAGCAACGTGCACTGAGGGCAGAAAAGAGAGCTGCTTGGAGACAAGCGCGTCTTAAATCTCTCGAACAGGTAAACTACCAAATTTATCAACATATTAAATCAGTGCCGAACTGGAAAAAATTGCTATTTCGAAAAGTTGCTGATTTCGGTGTGTTGAGTCTTATAGTTTTTTAGCTTATTTTCTAATTTAGTTGTCGATACCTGTGTTCGTTCTCTTTTACGGCATGTTCTCCCGTTATACGGCAGTTGCGGGAAGGTTGATAAGGTGCAGGCAGAGAAGGCAAGTTGAGACTTGTGATGGAGAAGTCTGGTCCAATTAAAACCTTTGGCTTGTGTATCGGGTCTTGCCGAAGTGTTGTACCAGATGGGCCAAACCTGCATACTTTGTCGACAGCAATTCTTGACGTGGTCAAGAATTTTACGGGTAGCTAACAAAATAGGGGTCGCCTTTATATTTCTGAGTCAGACTTAAAAACGATTTTCCGCTGCAGGACAGCAATTTGGTAAAATGTTTGGACAAATGTTCAAATTCGGTATCGACAACCGATTTCCTCAGCCGCAGGGTCTGATTTTGGCGCGGAAGATTGGTCACTTACTTTTCGTGGTGGCAAAGTCGGGGTTTTCTGTGCGGTTACTTTGGACCTCGGCTCACGTAGGAATCCTAGGGCATGGACAATGAGCTGATAAGTGCGCAAGGAATGCAGCCTTGTTAAACTTTAGAGTTCGCATGGGTATGTACGTAGGGTGCAGGGAAAGAAGACAATATTAAGATAAGCTTTGGGGTCGAGTGGGCTCAACAGTTGTCTTTGTCCTTCAATAAGAAGCCCCCCAAAGGTTTTTTTGTACAGCATATGTCTTCATACAGTCAGACGTCACAGCTCAATGGCCAGGCGACCTCGAATTTTTGCAAAAATTCAAAAACTCCACATATTTAACTGAAAATGGTTACCCGGGGATTTTGGGGTCTAATATTACGAACCTGGAGTAAAGGTTTCTAAATTGTAAAAATGTTGACGGAAATGTTCGCGGCGAAAATGTAAATATTTCGACCGATTTGGCGAAAATAGTTCCTTGGGTATTTTTGGGGTCACCGATTACGAATCTAGAGTCAGAATTTAAAATGGCGGACCCAGCATAGCGGTGAAAATAAACAAATTTATATGCAGTTGGCTAAAAAAAATGGTTACTCGGGGGGTTTAAAGTCGCTGATTTCAAACCTTGAGTCACTATTTTTAAATTAAAAATAGCGGACCCAATATGGGGGCGAAAATGTAAAAATGTGAACGGATTTGGCTAAAAATAGTTACTTGGTTGTTTCTGGGGTCGTTGATTACGAAGCTGATGTCAAAATAAAAAAATTATAAATGGCAAACCCAATATGGCGGCGAAAATTTAACACTTTCGACGGATTTGGCGACAAATTATTACTCGAGGATTTTTAAGGTCGCTTATGACGAATCTGTAGTCAATATTTTTTAATTAAAAATAGAGGACCTTATATGGCTGCAAAATTTAAAAAATTTCGACGGATTTGGCGAAAAATGGTTACTTGTGCTACATTGCATGACGTTCTCGTGTTCTGCGCGCAGCTTTTGAAAGAAAAGAAAGTGTAGGCGTAGGCATAGGACCCCCGCTGGCAAGGGTTTGGTGATGGCCTCAACTCAGGTTTATAAGAAATTTCAGAAATTACTTTGGTCACAGTGTATTTGAAAAGACTGATGTTTTTCTTTAACAGCGATTGGCTGTACATCGAAGGCAAAAAGTTCGTCCATGCCTTCCTTAAAAAAAAAACTTGCGCGGCCGATTTCGTTCTCTCGCTGAACGGAGTATGTAGCCAAATGCAGGCGTTTTAATACGATGATAGATTTATCTCCTTACAAAATTGGACTTAAGTTTCACACGTCATATGTAGATTTATTTTTTGGCTTTTATATTGTCCAAAGGATTTAAAAAATGCACAGAAACCGTTTCTGTATTTGCTAAGGCGAATCCAGCGACAAAAAACCAGAAAACCCGTGCTCGCGAAGATAGACGGTGAGTTCTCCCCCAAAACGAAGAGTGAGTGACTTTTTTAACCACACCTATTCAAAAGGTACCATCAAGAGGTGTTAGAAAAAAATGTAAAAATAATTTTTCAATTTGCGGACAACAGCTCAAATTTAGAAAAACCGCCGAAAACTCCTGTTCCCAAGGAAAGACGGTGAGTTTTCCCCCAAAACGAAGAGGGGGTGACTATTCTAATTTACCCTAATCAAAAGGTATTTGAAAAAAAATTGTAAATAATTTTTCCATTTGGGGACAACAGCTAAAATTGGGAGTTTAAAAAGTCACCCCACTGTGTTTTGGGGGAGAACTGAACGTCTTTCCTTGGGACCAGGAGTTTTCGGCGGTTTTTCTCAATTTTAGCTATTGTCCGCAAGTGGAAACATTATTTTTAAATTTTTTCTAACAACTCTTGATGGTACCTTTGGAATAGGGTGGGTTGAATAAGTCACCCCCTCTTCGTTTTGGAGGAGACCTCACCGTCTATCCGTGGCAGCACGAGTTTTCATTCAGTTTTTCTCAATTTTAGCTGTTTGTTGTCTACAAATGGAAAAATTATTAAAAATTTTTTTTCCAACACCTTTTGATGGTACCTTTCAAATACGGTGTGTTAAAAAAGTGAGCCCCTCTTCGTTCTGGGGGAGAACTCACCGTCTTTCCTTGGGTACAGGAGGTTTCAGCGGTTTTTCTCAATTTTAGCAGTTGTCCGCAAATCGAAAAATTGTTTAAAAATTTTTTTCTAACACCTCTGGATGGTACCTTTCGAATAGGTGAGGTTAAAAAAGTAACTCTCTCTTCGTTTTGGGGTAGAACTCACCGTCCATCTTTGCGAGCATGGGTTTTCCGGTTTTTTGACGCTGGATTCGTAAGCAGCGATCCCAAAATGTCCCAAATAAGCATTTTTAGCTAAATCCATGGAAAGTTTTTTTTTGTCGCCTTATCGGGTCCGCCATTTTTAATTTTTAAACTGTGACTCTATATTCATAATCAGCTACCCCAAAAACCATCGGGAAACTATTTTCAGCTGAATATGTGGACTTTTTGAATTTTGTCCAAAATTCGAGATCGCCTGGCCTATATCAAAATTGTATTTTTTTATCTATCTTAGTATATACTATGGGTATGTCGCCGAATTAGTAAAAAAAAAAAAGAATTCCGTGTTCTCTAAGACCTGATTTTAGTCCTATAGAGAGGACTCTTTTTCTCTGCTCCCTTCTTTCGAATGGTCATTTGGCTTTTTTCGAGTACCTCTCACATCGATAATGGGGAAACCCCTGAAGAATTCAATTATAACTAATATTGTTTAAGCTGAATAATAAGCAGCATAATTATTCTTTAAGTTCGCTAATTGTTTTTCATGCAGTTGCGGGTCTGCCTTAGCACGCCCATGCGATGAGGTTCGGTTGACTGGACCTGGCGCTGCCTATGGTTCGGGTCAATCATATTAATTGCGGTATTGGACGATAGTTGCCCAGTTAATCGTGGAGGAGACATTCAATATTTTATATGTTTCTTACTTCTGGGTATTTGCTGAATAGCAAAAGTCACAAATAAGAAGAAATATAATTATTCACGCAGTTAGTCAAGGCCGTCAGAAAAAGCACCAAGCCGATAAGTGGAGACAGGCAATGTCCACCAATCACTGCCGAAGAGGTAAAAGAGCATGAAAGGGCCAGGACCGGTGGAACGCAGGTTATCTGTCTTTCTCGTTCCTCAAGGAGCGTGACTGTAAAGGAATTAGAGTGAGACACTCGCATGTGGAAAACCGTAATTTGTTTTTCACATGCGGAGTGTCTCGCTTACTCTAATTCCTTTTTATTCATACTTCTGAAGGAGCGAGAAAGACGGATAACCTACGTTACTCCGGCCCTGGAAAGGTCATATTATCCTGCCAGCCCCATTAAGAACTTCTGGTGGAAGAAGCAAATAAGAAGTAGAAAATAAGGAGCTTTACTTAAGTTGCGTAACGGATTGTCGGCTCTCTCCAGACCTTAGACCCCCCCCCCCCCTTTAACCATTGACCCTTAACGAATTTCCATAGAGATCCTGATCCCCATATCCCTTGACCTGTTACGTAATTAAAGTACGGCCCTTAACTTAGAATACCACCCGTGTGTACAGTATGTACACATGAAAACCCATTCCCACTTTAATCCCGCATTGTTTACTTCCAAAAATTTGATATAAGCACATTCAAACCCTGCTTGTATTCAGAATAGTCAGTGAACAAGAACAGTGTGTCTGATTTTAGCCGTCATGGCATTTATCGTCAAAATTAGCTAAATATGATACCCAAAGAAAAATAACTGCTATTTCCGACTGAATATACATCTTCGTCTAAAGTTATACCATATTCTGACAGCGTGAGAATGTAAATTGCATATTATGTTACCAAATATTCTAGGGCTGTGTTCGAGAATTGACTAGGAGTACTGGAAGTACTAACGTGACGTCATGAACATTACTGCTGCGAGAGTGGCTAGGGCGATGAGCACTGTTGCAGTGATGCCAACGTAGACAAAATTATTATTTGGAGCGTTGTGATTGGCTGTCGACCGAAAAACGTCATCAATCATGGCAATTCTGTATCATTTAGCGTGACGTAATTTTTACTGGAATCACTGGATTTAAAAGCATGTGTGATATTACTGGGTGCAAGATAATGGCAATAAGCTTGCCTTAATTCCAGAAAATATTACCGCGCATTGTAGAATTAACGAATTATTTTATAAAGGGCTTTCACATAAATACAAAAATGTAGTAATAAGTAAAGCAAAAATTGCTAAATTAATTTTTAAGAAAAAATACTAATAATAATTTCCAAGCGGTGCTGACACCTCACGAGAAACGATATAATCACGCGCATAGCAGAAACGCGCGTTTCCCGCACTTTTGGCACGTGCAGCATGCAATGTGGGTTCTTTGACATGATTACAGTTCCACAACCTGCGGATTTGCGCAAATTATGAGTTGTGAAAATAGAGATTTTTCCGTCAGCGGAAAAATCTCCTAATGGCGGTAATTTAAATGTGTTTTTTTTTTTTTTAGCAAATTTAATGAGTTTCATATGATGGGAAAATATATTGAGCCAAAGATAATTATGGAAGAATAACATTCTTTTGCAAACAATTGCCTTTACAAGTTTTGCGATATTCCAACATTTCCTGTAACGCATCCATATTCCTGAAAAGCAACCTAACAAAATCAAGTAGTTATTAATTAGACGCTTTTCTTCCTAATTTTTAAATATCAGAAACGAGCACTTTGATTATCATTTTTAACAAGCAACTATGTCGAGGTTATGCCGGCTACGCTTTGGCACAAAGACGTGGCGCAAAACTTATACAGGCTATTGTTTGCAAAATCATGTTAATAAATGTCAAAAACACTTACCTTCTATGCACAACAATATTATTTTGTTGAAAACCCGTTTAAAACATGACAAACCCACAACGCAAGCACACAGAACTTGGAGAGAAATCAGCTGATCTCCATGTACCTATTTCTTTTTATCAACAAATTAAAAAATCTATTTAATGCATCGCCGTCTGCAAGTGGCGGATCTGCAATCTTGTGAAAGAACCCTCAATGGTTTAATTTTAATATAATTATACGATCGCTCGCTCGCTACAGTTGTCAGAAATGGCACTGTCAGCGGTTTCCGAACGCATAAAAAAACTACTGGCAGCACTAGTGCTGCCAGTCAATTCTCGAACACGGCCTAGAAACACTCGAAGAAGCCATTTTTATTGGTAGCAAATCTTAAGAACTAGTAGGTAGTGCTAGGTACAAATTCTATTCCTTATCGATTTATTGTGGTTACTATTAATGTTGCACTTAGCTGATGATTTTCACTAGCTCAGAGAAAAATAGGACGAATCAAAAAGTGTAAAATACGCATAAAAAAATCTATGCCTGTCAACTTTTTCTGGCTTCAAAATTTCTTTACGTTCACCGCTATAAGGCAATGCTAACCTTAGGCGGAGACGGCTCACTGTTGATTTTCTTGATTTGTTATTTTCTAAGTTAAGTAGTAAACTAATTATAAGTGGGCATATTTTTCTAACGTGGTGCTATTTCTCGTTTCATACATTTTTCTATTTTTGTATAGGACACTCTAGAGGCACAGCAGTTAGTGATGAAAAAGATGAGTGAAATTAATTATGCGACAAACAAGGCTGAACAACCACAAGAATGTGAGGGCAACAATTATACGTCATATGCCGAAAAAGCTTCAGAGGTAAGTGATCTGTGATATGCTGGATCATTAAATTGTACCACCAGATTTTGATGGTCTTTCCTTAATCAGTTAACCCCAAACTTATTGCTGGTTTTATTCAAAAAACTTCTAACATAAACCTCTCGAAAGCGAAGGAAATCAGTACAGTACATCGGTTGTCGTTTGTCTTGCTATCATAGTTCTCTACGTTACGGCCATCTAGTGCAGATTTTCCCAAACTTGCTGTGCGCAGCAAGCTGGGCCCGTCTAAAGCTGTACGTGAGTCAGAGAAAGTAGTCGACGAGAAGGTTACTCGCCGCACTGAAGAGTATGTGGACGAGTTGACGGGTGAACGTCGGGTACGAACTGTTGAATACGTCGAGAAGCTCATTGAGCGTGAGGTACCATACTATTCAAATAGCAAAAATTTATGCACTAGCGTCGTTTTTTGTATGGTACACGAAAGCTTAAATTATAGTTCATGTAGTTATTTCGCGTGCTATTTTCACGTCAAGTGCACAAAAGCTATTGAGTTCCATCCGTGCTTGGTAATCTTAAACACCATTCTGTAAATACGATCGTTTAAAACGTTTTAAAATACATGGACTTGCGTTGACGTTTTGTTTTTTGTAGATTAGAAAGCTTCAGGAACGCGTAGAGTAAGTAGCCCGAATGTGTATCAGGTCAAACAGTGGTTTAAATAAGGTAAATACTTTATTCAATCAGAGTTACTTCAGAGTAAATTTATATGCAGAAAAACTTCCTTCCTGTCAGTAATTGAGACCGAATGCCTCCTTCTCATCATGAAACTGATGTATCGCTCTCTAAAGCCGAAGATCGCTTATTGCAGGGACGTGACTATTATTTGAAGGGCATTACTTTCCTAAATCTTCATATCAAGCTATAACAATACAATATTCCGGAAGAATGATTCACCATCCGCGAATACAAATTCGACCTTATCGAAAAATGAACTGATTAAATTTAGAACTTACATCAATCAGAACATATAAAGACAATTTTAAATCATGTGAAATATTTTATTTTATTGAGAATAGTATATTATGCACCTAGGGGGAGAAGATGGGTTTTTTCGACGAGCATATGTTTTCAGTACGAGACGTAGGCGAACGCGAGTCGGAGACCAGTACTGAAAACATACACAAGCCGAAAAAGTGCCTCTCCCCCTTGATGCATACGATATTTTTTATAACAAATGGATGATTTCAGAGATTTCTCGAAATACAGTCATGGTTTTAGTCCATATTAGATTTTGAATAAAGAAGCATGAAATTTATGTTAACTTATTCCAAATTATCAAAAATTGAACAACAAAATTACCGGGAATTTTTGGTAATGTATGGTATCTTTAGAGGTGACTTATGGTAACTTGCCATAAATTTCCAAAAATTCAAATAAAAAATGTCTATAAATTTTCGGTCATTAATGTTAATTTCTCTGTTCAATATGGTGACATACCATAAATTACCCAATATTTATTGTTTTTAATTTCCATAAATTTCCGGAAATTGATGTAAATTTTGGGTTATTTATGGTAAATTTACAAGTAAATATGGTAACCTACCCTAAATTACCCAAAATTCATTTTTTTAAATTTCCGGAAATTTATGCAAATTTTCGGTAATTTAAGGTAATTTGATCAGTTATATATGGTAACTTTGCATAAATATCCGCAAAATTCTATTATCTGCAACCAAAATTTCCTCACAGTTTTTACGGTGAATGGGCTGATAATAGTAAAATTCGAGGTCATAGACATACAATTTCAATTGTTCACCTCTGACGTCACTTTTCAGTCCCTAGGGAGTAAAAAGTACTTTTTACTCCCTAGGGAGTAAGAAGTAGAGCTTTAGCCCCGCGTCATAGGTGTCGAAAAGGGATCAAATCATGCATGTGTTATAAGAAAAATACTACTCAACAAATGAGTTTGTTTTGTTCGACAGTGTCGAGCTGATTTGGTAATTGGTGTGAAATCTGTACACGAAGGAAGTTACATATAAGATATTTTATAAATATTACATTCAGTTGAATAAATTATTCAAGAAAAATTAATTTTTTTCCAGTCGCCACTAATTCGTCTATGTGCACTGAAAGGTCTAAGGGGTACCTTTGGCTTAAAATACCGAGAAAAGTCCCCTTATTATGAATGTCCAGGGTAGCCTTTCAAGAAGTTGGTTCCTTATTGTTTAAACAGTTCTTTTAACAATAACATTATTTATGGAAAAAATTCCGTATAATGCTTTTCAGAAAGCTTGAACCAAGGTAAGACTTTCTTAATTTTACACTTTTTTTGTACTATTGACCGTTTGCTAGTTATAGCGTCATAAAAAATTGAATTTGCACTACAATTGACATCTATTTTACCCAAAAATTTCGGGAAAAGGTAACTATGTATGGGATATTGCACTTATAGTTGTTGTTTATAACTCTATAACTTAAAAGCGATTAATTGTGCATTTTTTCCATAAATAATGTATTTGTTTTTAAAAAAACTTATTTATACTAAAATCGACCAACTTTGCGAAAGTCTACCTTGCATATTCATAATCAGGGGACTTCTCTCGACACTTTTAACCAAAGTTACCCTCTAAGCCTCTTAATGCATACGAGAGTATTAGTGGCGCCTGGATTAATTAGTTGAAGCGATAGACAAAGCACTCGAACGGGAAAAATCCCTCACGCGTTTATATGCCCGGTACACATTTTTCTTACACTTACTGTTTTTATTTCTGCGCTGAACCTTAGTTTTAAAGGACACCGTGATTCACATTCTGGCCTTGAGTTTGCATTCAATTAGAGAAATGTTGCATTAAGGTTTTTGTTTTTAGTTCATAAAGATTACTTATTTGGACATAGTTTTCACCTTCATGGAGTAAGTCTGAAAACTCAACTAGAAAAAATGTACAATATGTACTATTGTTTCAAAATAATTGAATTTTTTTTTTAATTTGGAAGATTAAGAATAATTTTTTCATGTCGAGCAGTTTTTGTATTTAGTATATATTAAAATACATGTGTCATCCCATAAAAGAGGGTACCACTTTCTCGATGGTAGTTTAGGAGATATTCGCGTTTTTGTGAACAAAATATCGATTTTGGGGTTCAATGGCAAAACATACTTCGCTCTGTGGTAGGGGTCCGCAGCGAGGAGAAATTTCTCGAGCTCAGCTCTTTTAAAGTAGTCCGGCTACTGGAAAAGCTAGTCAAAGCTACGTCCATTATTTTTTCTGGTATTTGGAATTAAATCCAAAATTTGGCCAGCTTATCGATTAATAAATTGAGTATTAAATTTCATACTCATCAATATAAATAAAATATTTTTATTTCACAACAAAATTTAAATGTTCATTTGACTCGAGTCGAGTACGTGGACATAACCTGCAATAAACCGGCAAAACATTTATGTTGAAGAGCGGCATCATGTCTCCGCGGGATAAAAAGCATAAAAAGGGACGAATAATTAAGATATCAGAAGCCAATCGGCGAGAAAAGGTGCGTGAGGTTATAAAAAGAATAAATAACCAAAATAAAAGTGAATCGCAGAAGCTGTGCTGCCAACCTTAGTCAACGCCACACCGTTCTCGTCATGTATGTTTTGCTAAAATTAACCTCAAATACCCTGGAAGCAAGTACAAATGAGCAGTAGTTCAAATTTCACATTCTATTTTCTGTCTCCGAAACAGTTTTTCTGACAATTTTCAACATATTTTAAAGCCGAAATTAACCAGTTTTGGAGCCCGCGAAAGGCCTCTCCATAAGATCCCATGTTTTATGATACGACTTTAAACAGAGTTAATTCAAATTGTAACCTGGAAAGGGCCCCTAAAAAGGGCATTATGCGAAAGAGGACATATTTCTCTGTAAGAAAAAACTAATTTTTATTACGTTTCAACGTGACCGGTCAAATAGCCGGACTACTTTAACACATGTCTCGTTTCCACCACTACGCCTCCTCACTCAGCACGGAAAACTTCCGTCTCACTCTTTCAGCTGAGGGAGGAGGCGGAGTGATGGAAGCGAAACACGTGTTAAAAGAGCTGAACTCGAGAAATTTCTCCTCGCTGCGGACCCCTGCTCTGTGGTATATCTCGTAACTTTATACTAATGCTCCAGAAGCGACCGTAAGTGGGTAAATTTGATGTTTGAACAACAAATTTAATACGTGCGCTTTTGATACTCGCCAAGTTTAGATGCGTTTTTCACGAAAAGCGGGTTTTCAAAGTTTCAACTTGAAAAGTGCCCCGATGACTACTTTTTCAACCTAGAGGTTTCCTCTTGTGCTTAAAATATCGGGAATTTATACAGGTATATGTCTACGCTCTTATTTTAAACTCCATATCGACAAAGTGGTACCATTCTGGTGGAATGACACATGTTACTTCTAAAAGCTATACTTTGTTAAGATGACTGCATGCAAAAAATTGAAAGTAATTTAACACTAATCCAATTATCAAGCTTTAAGTTTGTAAAATTGTATTTAAGATAATCAATTTATGAATCGAAACTTTTTATTATGGTAAATTTTCTGAAAAGAGTTTCAAGATTATTTAAAATTAAACTCAATATTACCATTTCCAATTTTTATATTCGAATCGAAAAAGCGCGTCTTTTTAACCTTGATACTCTTTTCAGGAAATAGACTCTAGAGAACTTTTTTGAATAAATAAAAAAATACCAGGTCAAAATACTTGCATGTATTATCTCATTAAATGAAAAATTGATAGATTCTTTGGGATAGTTGATAGGATTCAGAAAAGCTAACTTCTAGTTTTTCATTTAGTTTTTTTTTCAATTCTCACTATGTGGTAAATTTAGGATAGTTTTTAAATTTGATTATAATCGAAAGGTAAATATGCATGCACATTAGTTATACGTAGAAAAGACTAGAAAAAACACGTGTGTGGGAACCCAACCTCACTTGTTGGTACAACTGAATTTCCGAAATAGCCAACAATGTGTACAAGTAAACCATACTTTGCACCAGAGAAGAAACAAATATTATTCTGTACAATTTTATAAAAGAAGAAAAAAAGTAATCGATTGAATGCTTTCACGATGTATGTATGTATATCATTAAGCTATTTCCCTTTCGGCGAGCCTCTAGGGGTAAGCGTGACACTACCCGATTCGGAGAGTGTTTTTTAGGTGGATAGTTTCTTGTAGTAAATAAGTACAAGTGTGGGCTCACCACACCCACGACAGCCAACAGCAACGCAGTAGTATCAGACGGTCACCCATCCAAGTACTAACCGCGCCCAACACTGCTTAACTTCAGTGATCTAACGGGAACTGGTGCTTCCAGCGTGGTATGGCCGTTGATGATACATTATAATAAATTTAAATGAGGTTTGTCGGGTTTCAATCGTGTGCAAAACTATGAATCTTGCCGACGTTTCGTGAACATTGCAGTTCACTTCTTCAGGCCTGAAGAAGTGAACTGAACAATATCTAATAGTCCTCCGACTATCACATAATGGGGCGAGTGTCATGTCCAAATAATTTATGGTGCAGTAGCTTTTATAGAGTTGCCATACAGTGGGCTATTTTGCAAAATTTACTTTCAAAACCTAATATCTCTCGAACGAATTGACCAAAATGGATGTTCCTTAAACGAGGTAGAAGCTTATTTAATGAGCAATCAGGGAAAATAATAGAGAAAAGTTTTTCCGAATTTCGCGGCCTGGGAAATGCGGGAAAAGGCCTTAATTTTTTTACAAAGATTACAAAATTAAACTGAAACTAGAAAAACAAAAGTTTTTTTTAGTGTAAGGGGTCGTCCATATATTACGTAATCAATTTTTCTTTTGTTTATATCGTTGTGTTATTCTCAACTTCACAGCGATCCTCTTTTCGTCTTTATTTAAACAAAAGAAAAACTGATTACGTAATATATGGGCGATCCCTAAGACACCATATTTTATAGACTTTTTCATGCTAAATTTTAATCTGCCAGGAAAAAAATCGTAGCATATTTGCTTTCCGAAAAAACTCCGCTGTAAGATAAAAAATCCAATATGGAGAGACAAAAATCGGAAACATGACGGTAACTTGACGAAGTTGATTGTATTTAGGTTTTCCAGCTCGCTGTATCCAAATCTGACGTCAAAATTTCAAAATAAAAAATGGTGGATCCAACATGGCGGAACAAAAATTAGAAAAAATTGGGCAACTTTACAAAATTGTCCACATTTACATTTTCGAGGTGGCTGAATCCAAATCTGACATCAGAATTTTTAAATAAAAAATGGCGGAACAACCATTTAAAGAATTCTGTACACTTTATGAAATTGGAAATTGTTACTTTTTTGACGTCGCTGAATCTAAATCTGACGTCACAATTGAGAATGGTTGATCCCATCGGATGATACACAAATTCGAATTCGCCCTGAAATTTTTTTTAGCACATTTTTTCTTCTAGAAAAAAACAATTACAGCGTGAAAATGAATATATTTTTTAAAGTTTCAATGATTATTGCATGAATAAAATTATAGTTACAGAAACATTATATTAACCCATTAATGCCCAAAGTGACCAAAATTTTTCACCGATTTCGACTGTATAACTGTTGATGAAAACGCACTAGAAAAAAAAATGAAACACATATTCTGATGCTTTCGGGAT
>CAKNWT010257618.1:0-24912 GCA_932066315.1 Andricus coriarius
TCAAAAAATAATCTTTTTGGAAATTTTATAGTGTAGATAGAGTCTCTTATTTTTGGGTTCCTCGAAAATTCCCACTCCGATTTTAGGGCTCCAACCCTTAATATTAAAAATCAACCCCTTGGTACCTCGCAGAGGTGACTTTCTTAAAAAATAATCTTTTTGGAAATTTCACAGTGTAAATAGAGTCTCTGATTTTGGGGCTCCTCAAAAATATCAAAACCAATAAGTTTCTGAAGTTTGTCGCTCGATTTGATTTTTTAGATGTAGGGGTAGTTTTGGCAACAACAAAAAATTCAAGCATTCAAGAGCCCAAGGAACGTCCAACACTACTTTCTAGTTTGCATTTTGCAGGTTTGAGTTTTTACTATGGGGTTGGTTTTTTGTATATGGGGGGGTTTGACAAAAATTTGGTTTGTGCATTCGTTAGCTCACCATAAACCCAAAATTCGTATACACTTTGTTTTTTGCAGATTTTATTTTGTGCAAGGTGGTGTTTTTTCGACCTTGGGGGTGGTTTTTTGAATTTTTTTTTCGTGCATTCAAGAGCCCAAAATAAGCCCATAATTCTGGTGTACTTCGTTTTTTCCGAGTTTGAGTTTGTACATAGGGGGTAGTTTTATTTTCAGTAGGGGTGGTTTTTGGAAATTTGTTGTTAGCGCGTTCAAGAGCCCAAAAAAAGCCCAAAATTCTGTGGTGTTTGATTTTTAATTTGTCTACAGTTTTATACAGTGTATTTTTTTTAACTTGAGAAATCAAAATATCTCATGAAATACGCATCCTATGAAAAAATATCCGTGATAAAAACTTTTTATTTTCGAGGGGAAAAGCGACTTTAAACAAATTCTCCCCACCTTACTCGCCCCCCCCCCCCAGGAGGCAGGAGAGTGGGAGGGTATCTTTGTAATTTCAAATGGGAACCCCAATTTTTTATTAGAGATTTAAGATTCTCCTTCATGAAATACGTAAGTTTTATTCGAAACATTTTTTTCGATTCGCAAAAAAAAACCACCCCCCAATGTCTCCTGGGGGGTGGGGTGGGGCAAATTTAGTTCAATGTGGCTTTTCCTCCTCGAACCTGTATAGTGGAGGTGCTGGCTTGATTTAAGTCAGCACCTCCACTCCAAATTTAAATTTTCAAAAAAAGTACTGGAGCCCGAAAATCGGCTATACAGCCCAAAAAAAGCCCAAAATTCTGATACAAAGAAATTTGGGAATTTCGAATGTGGAGGTGCTAGCTTGATGGACCTACAATTTTAACCGTTAGTGTATCTTTTTTGTTTTAATTACAAAAAACATTGAATCCCATCAAAATATCTGCGATGCAAAAAGTCTGTCAAGCACAACTACATGAATTTGTGAAATCAAATTTGGCTAAGTAACTTGGCTGAATTGAATGCTATAAGCAAAATGATTTTAATAAAAAATTGCTGGGTATGGGAGATTAATGGTATAATATAATCCCGCAGATTTCTTGCATCACCAGTTTTTTTTGGTGGGTGTAAATATAATAAAAAACAATAACTTCAAGCAGTTGCACGCTTCCAAAAAATCTAATAAATAACTATTTCATATATTGTTAGCGAAGTATTATGCTTTTCTTTAATAGTATTATGGTATGAAAGTACCCATACCATAGTTTATCATTAATTTTGGTAATTTTGGCCAATTAAGCCTTCTTTGCCCTATTTTATATTTTAAAAATAATATTTAAATTTCTTTTATTATTACATATTTGAATGGTGTAATTGTAAAAGGGCCTAAGCGCTACTTTTCCAAAAATTGAATTTGTGATGAATGATTTCTAACAAAAATTCCAATTCAATCTCCGGGAAATGAATTGAGGAACTGGGAATGACAACTAGGTAAAACCAGAGATATTATAAACCTAGATACTGTTTGGGGTGTGTGGGGAAATCATAACCCTTCATCCCTCTCATACATTTTAAAAAAGGGTTGTCGATTTTACCATTAACTTCATTAATTTTAATTTCATTACTATTATTATTAACAAAAGATGTTTTAATTAAGGAGGTACATTTTATAAAATCTACAATATCAGTTCTTTAAAAATTAAATACTATAATTCAGCGAAACTTCATGGGTATTATGAAAAGTGTAAAATAACGTTGTTTTATTGATCGTGAAAAAATAAAATTAATTAATTTACTGGAGAAATCGGCAGTCTTTTTGTAGATTTTATGAGAGAGATGTAGGGTTACGATAACGTCAGTGCTATTTTTGATCAATTTTTCTCAATTTTGCCAGAAGATTTTGTTAAATTAACATATCGTCGCCCTAGAGTTATACTACGCCATGTCCACTTTTTGAAAGTTTTGAACTATTATTATGTTTAGGCTCGGTAAGGGTTAAACTTTGTTACAATTATTTATTAAAATCGTTACGTTAATCAATAGTCAGAATTACATCAAGCCATGTCCTTTTTTACATTGCTATAAGTGAAAAAATGCCAACGCCGTAGTGCATATTTTCTATGGATAACCTAAATTCAATTTGAAAAATAACGATTTTCAAAAGTATATTTATCCTTGAAAGTAACCACTGGAATATTACTCAAAAGTCAATAATTTGCGAATAACTCATTTAATTCGAGGTCTGTAATACAACAGAATAATGTAAACTATCATTCTGTTAAACTTTTTACGTAAGAATTTCATTATAAATAGTTCATTTATAAATATTTTGTGGACATGGCGTACTATAATTCTGATAAAAAAAGAATTTTTTGAATCTCATATTACGCCATGTCAAAAACAAATCTCTACATCAGCTAAAATACATTCATAATAGTATTAAAATTTGGGCTAATATGTTCTTAATCGTGCATTATTTTTGACCGATGAACTTATTTCAACATTTGACATGGGTTTTGTAGAGTATATTATGGTTAAACTTTGAACCTCATTTTCTCAGTTTGACAGTTCAGGGACTTGGCGTACGATAACTTTAGGGCGACGATATATGTTAGCGTCCGCATGAAAAGGTCCCCTAGGCCGGTACGGATTATGTATAGGGGCATATAGCCGGATAAATTCCCCGCATATTAGGCCCAAAATGTACCCTCTCAGTTGAAAAATGATTCACCAGGGCATTTTTAAAGTTGGAACTTTTAAAACCCGCTTTTCGAGAAAAACGCGTCTGAACTTGGCGATTGTCATAAGCACACATGTTATATTTTTTCTTCTAAAATGAAATATTCCTACTTCCGTTTACTATCTGGATATGAATACAGTCTCGAATAATTCACTATTGTTCCTAGTATTATATCCCTCTCAAATCCAAGAATAATAATTTTCACCTCAAATTAGAAAAACGCGAATATCTTTTAAACTAGAACCAGCCATAAGGCCCCTTTTTATGCGGACGCCAACATATATTCAAGAGAGATAATATTGCAGGTTTTACAGTTGTTACAAATAATGAGGTTTTGTGCGGCCTATCTGGAGATATCGGTGACACAAAGTTTGTTTGTGTGGGTGGTGAATATAGCGCCCCGGAGTCCGTTGGGGGGAATAACTAGTGTAAGATTTACTGGAATTTCTCGTTCTCCACCACTCAACATATCAGTGCTACAAAGCATGATGTTGTCCTCTAAGTTCTAAAGACGAAGATCATTTACGTGATTGAATTCTCGGCACCAGCCGATGGTAATATCACGGCAAAGGAGGAAGAGAAACGGGCTAAATATCTAGAACTTCTTTTCGAGCTTAGCAGGCTGTACCAAGGCTACAAAGTCCATCTTGTAGTTCTCATAATCGGCTGCCTTCGAGGTATAAAAGCTTGATTTCATAGCCAAATCAACAAGATTTCGGCTTACCAGCGTCAGGCTCAGTCCACCGCGAACAGGATGCAAAAGTCTGTTCTTCTGGGATCACTTCATCTGGTCCGTCAACACTGTTCCTCATAACATTCCATAACGATTGGTAGCGCTAAAAAAGTATCCAGAGGTGAAACCTTCATCTCCAACTGTCCCGTCTGCCGCGTAATGTCATCCGCGGCTAGAGACCTGACTCCAAGGAACAGTGTTGAACGATGTTCTCTCGCGTACATTTCCCGCTCTTGCTTACATTTTAGGACAAAAGGAGCAGAAGTGGATGACGTAAACGTTCCAGTTGCGTCGGGATTGGTTGCTTTAAGGAACCATGATCGTAGCTTCCGGAGCCTACAACTTATCTACATAATAATAATAACCGTGTGCCACATGAATATTTGCTTGAAGTCTTAAAAATATACAAAATTTGCCTACGCATCATTGACTTCCTAAGTCGTGCGACAATGCTTTGGGGTACAAGAATCAAGTACTTTGATCATGGACAATCAAGGATAACTAGATCTATACGCATTACGATGGGTATATTACAAGGAGACTCCTTCAGTTCATTATGGTTCTGTTTAGCGTTGAACCCATTGAGCAGAACACTAAATAGCATGTCTCATGGGTTCCAAGTACATGATAACGAGGATGGTCATCAAGTGACCCACCTTCTATACATGGATGACCTGAAGATATACGCAAGTTCGGACCAGAAATTGCAGCAAGTGATCGCTGTCACAAAGGAGTCTCCCAATGAGATCCACATGGAGTTCGGACTAGATAAATGCAGAGCAGTGCATTTAACCAGAGGAGAATTAGGGACCGCAGAGCTAGAGAACGTTTTCGAGAATGACATCGAGGCAATGGCCGAGGGGGAGTCTTATAAATACCTGGGCATTCTCGAATCTAAGGGTATTCAGCATACGATATTTAAGAAAAACCTAACGACTGAATCACAAGTTACACAGTTGCGAGACTATTTTAACAGCAAGCTTCGTGTTACGCTTTACAACACCATCCGTAAAGCTGATCTTGACTACATGCCCTTGAATTTTTCCTCAGAGGAGGCCTTGAGTACCAGGGCAGAAACCATAGAGGAATTAGAAACGCAATGGAGACAGAAAACCATCCACGGCGAGCACCCCAAAACGTTAGATCAACGTGAAGTGGATAGTGAAGCATTCAATATTTGGCTGAGAAAGGGCGTCCTGTATCCAGAAACTAAAGGGTTCGTTATTGCGATACAGGACAGGGGTTTCAGCACCAGAAATTATCGCAAACACGTGCTACATCAAGACGTGGTTGACCGGTACCGATTATGTGGAGATACCAACGAATCCGTCGAGCATATTATTGATGGTTGTCGCGTGATGGCTCAAAGAGAATATACGCACAGGAATAATGATATGGCGGGAATTATACATCAACACCTTGCTTTAAACCTAGGACTCTTAACAGAATGGATGCCTTTCTATAGATACATTCTAATGCCCGTTTTAGAAAACGAAGATTACATCTTATATTGGGATGCTACTATCCAGACGGATCATTACAACAGAGCCAATCGGCCGGATATCGTCATGCGAGAAAAAAAAAGTGGAAGAGTCAACATCATCGACATTGCTTGTCCACTTAACCGAAATTTACAGGCAACCTATACAAACAAGATCCACGAGTATAGCCAGCTAAGACATGAAGTAAAGACAATATGGATGAATGTGAAACATGCATCTATTCATCCTATTGTGATTTCGGCTACAGGCAATGTGCACGCAAGATGCACTGAACATCTTGAACACTTAGGAGACAGTAGGGTACTGGCAGCAGCTCAGGAGGCAGTTTTATTATACACCTGTCGCATTGTAAGAAATTTTCTGGACCATCAAGAAGCAAGCGACTAAAAACCTATAGAATGATACATGGTAGCTCTAAGAAAGTATCCAGAGGCGACTCTCGTCACCTCCAACATTCACGGCCGTTGTGTAAGCATAAGAGTGGTAAGAGACGAACTGCAAATTACAACATGTTCCTAATTTTGTAACTACAACACCATCGCAAATGTGTTCATACATCGTATTAAATTAACTTATTATATCATCATCTGATCAGTCACTTGACTCAGTCCGTGGCTATGATGGAAAACCGGGTTCTTCTTAACCCGAGAACAAGTTTGAAAAAAAAAGTATAATAACCGTGTGCTGCTTTCGGTTAAGTGGACAAGCAATGTCGATATTGTAGACTCTTCCACCTTTTTTTTCTCTCATGACGATGTCCGGCTGATTGGGTCTGATGTAATGATCCGTCTGGATAGTAACATCCCAATATAATATGTAATCTTCGTTTTCTAAAGCGGGCATTGGAATGTATTTATAGAAAGGCATCCATTCTGTTCAGAGTCCTAGGTTTAGGGCAAGCTGTTGATGTATAATTCCCGCCATATCATTATGCCTGTGCGTATATTCTCTTTGAGCCATTACGCGACAACCATCAATAATATGCTCCATGGATTCGTTGGTATCTCCACATAATTGGCACCGGTCAATCACGTCTTGATGTAGCACTGTCTTTACGATAATTTCTGGTGCTGACAACCCTGTCCTGTATCGCAATAACGAATCCTTCCGTTTCTGGATACAGGACGCCCTTCATCAGCCAAATATTGGATGCCTCACTATCCACTTCATGTCGATCTAACGTTTTGGGGTGCTCGCCGTGGATGGCTTTCTGTCTCCATTGCGTTTCAAATTCCTCTATGGTTTCTGCCCTGGTACTCAAGGCCTCCTCTGAGGACAAATTCAAGGGCGTGTAGTCAAGATCAGCTTTACAGATGGTGTTGTAAAGCGATTGGTAGCTCTAAAAAAGTATCCAGAGGTGAAACCTTCATCTCCAACTGTCCCGTCTGCCGCGTAAGGTCATCCGCGGCTAGAGACCTGACTCCAAGGAACAGTGTTGAACGATGTTTTCTCGCGTAAATTTCCCGCTCTTGCTGACCTTCTAGGACAGAAGGAGCAGAAGTGGATGACGTAAACGTTCCAGTTGCGTCGGGCTTGGTTGCTTTAAGGAACCATGATCGTAGCTTCCGGAGCCTACAACTTCTCTCATATAAAAATAACCGTGTGCGAACCAAAAGCGAAGTAGTATCTAGACAGTGGGCGCATTTCGCACATGTTCAAAGACGAAAATAAGTTCGAGGAAATTTCCGTTCTAGAAAATCGCTCGGTAAATCTCGCGTTCCGGATTTAAGATCAAATTTGTTGTCGACAAACAAAATCACTGATAGCGGTTATGATGTACTCTTTACTCGGAAAATAGCGCGCGTGACTTATATTATGCCAGGGAAACCCCAGCATCGGCCACGACGGTTACTGCGAAGTGTGAAAAGTCCAAGTTACAAGTTAGCATGAACGATTGGGTCAGCTGAAGAAAGGTACTTGAAGAAAAACGCGACGGAGGGTACGGTAGTGGGGATAAAATTAGAGATGAAGAAGAACTTGTCGCCGTGTGTGGTCTGTCTTGCGGGAAAAACGACACTTACTCTCTTCCTTGAGAAATCCGAACGAAGCACCGCAGCACTGGAAATCGTGCACACAGACATTTGCTGACCCATGCGCCTAGAGTCGCTGGAAGGGGAGAGATATTTCGCGGTATTCGTCGACGATCACATGAGGTGATGCTGAGTGCGCTTCTTAAAAAAGAAAAGCGACATATTCGAAGCCTTTGAACAGCATTACAAGGCACTCATGGAAAAGCAGTTTGAGAAACTAATCAACTATGTGCAATCGGATAACGGAACCGAGTATTGTACTGCGGAATTGGAGGCTTTTCTCACCCAGTACGGAATCAAGCGGAGGCTCACCGTGAGACATACACCGGAGAAAAACGGTGTAGCTGAATGGAACAATCGGACATTAGCGGAAATAGCCGGGGTATGCTGCTGGAATCGAAGTTGTCGCCTGCTTTCTGAGCAGCAGCGATTGTGACAGCGAATTACGACCGGAATCGATGTCCCTCAAAAGACCTTACCGGGAAAACAGTGCATGAGGTATTATTCGGAAGAAAGTTGAATGCTGCCTATTTTAGAACATTCGGGTGCAAAGGATCAACTCGACACATCTTCAGGAAAAGGAAAGTTCCAAGCACGGTCGAAACCATGTATTTTTGTCGTGTATTCAGAACAGTCAAAGGCATACAGAGTGTGGATACCCGCCGAAAGGAGAGTAGTTGCATCGCGGGATGTAAAATTCCTTGACGAATTAGAAGAAAATCGATAATTTGAATATTTGATCACGGATAACGTGCAGAAAAGGTTCACAGAACTAGAAATACAGCAGAAGAAAATTCAACCACTACCTCTGGAAGATGAAGGGGAGTCACCGGAGCCACCGGCGAAGCTGAACCGGCGAAAGAAATTGCAGGAGTGGAATAAATTTCCCTCAAAAAAGTAATATCGAGCAGCAACGCGGGAGAATGGAAAGCGGCCATCGAAGACGAGCTCCAAGTTATCATCGAAAACGACACCTGGGAACTGTTCGATCGTCCGAAAAATAGAAATAACATCACTTGCAGAAACGTATTACGAAACAAGTTTGGACCGGACGGAAAGCTTGAGTGGCGAAAAGAACGCGTCGTAATTAGAGGATTTATTCAACGACCAGGAATTGACTGCCATGAAGCTTGTGCTTCTGTAGCAGGGCTGAACTCAATCAGGGCTCTCATGGCACTTGCAGTGGAGAATAATCTCAAAATCCATCAATTGGACATTGGAACCACCTACTTAAACGGAAAACTAAAAGAGGAGATATTCATGGAGTTTACCGGATCTCTTCGACGTTCTTACATTTCTGTATAAATTGTAAATTGGTAAATGCATCCTTATGTTAGTAAAAGAGGACAAGATTTTTGACAGTGTGGAAAGAGAGTTGGAAAAATTTGAGTTCTAGCCCTATAATTTTTTTCGCAATTGTTAATTTGGTTAAGAAATCACGTATGACTTTTATAATCACATTAAAAATTTTTCTGCTGTTTAGAAATTCTATTTATAAAATAGAAGCACATACTAAAAATTTCATACCCGAATTTATTCAGAATAGTTTATAAAATAACCTCCAATTTGCTGACAATGTCTAAGAGTTGTATATAACTGAAAATTTCAATTTGAAAGAATATAATTTTGAGATTAAGTATTATGTATATAAGTTGTAAATGTATCATTAAAAAAATATAAAGAAATTAGTAATAAATATTATTCCCCTTAGGAAAAGAAACTTTAAACTAGGCTTATAAAAATCAAGTAAATAAATTTAATAGATTGAATATATTTGGATTCAATATTTTTCATTGGACAAATTGTACAAATAAATTGAATTGAATACATTCATTTTTCTTCTTAAATGCATTTATTTTATTTTTTAATCACAATAAATCAGCATCTGCTGATAAAATGTGACGGGAGTTACTGTCAGCGCTCCAAAAGGCTGTTCGAAAACTATTTCGATGGGTTCTATCGGCGGGTGGATGCGGCTAAGGGGAAACTGAAGTTTTTTGCCGGACGCGCTGTCTATATTCTTCGCTAATAACTAACTTGGCACTGCATCTACTTTTATAATATGTTTGTCCCTGGACATAAAATGTCCAGGCCGCCTGACTGAAGCCATATATGGGCGGCACCTTATGGGATTTAATTACTTATTAAAATCCGTAATGTTTACTGATGTGCGCTGCTGGGCCTGACCGCGGTAATGCCGTAACATACCAGTAATTACTGGTAATCGTGGTAAAAAAGAGGCAATTATTTAATTTCTTGCAGAAAATATGTTTTTTCAGTCAAATGTTTTATCAGTATGATATACTGATCCCCAGCTTCATTAATTTGTAGTTTTCTGTCCGTAAAACACGTAGAATATCAAATAATAAAATAAAATTGAGTAAAATTGGTGAAGAGCAGATGATAGAAATCTCGATTCTCTCGAAACTTCGAGATTCTTGGTGGAATTTTCAAATTGCCATTATGAAAATGTCGAAATTTTTGAATAAATATGACTGCAATAAGCATATACCGAATCCGGCCACCCTCGCCGAGTATTTTTTAGATTTCGGTGGATTTCGTGGTTTCCAACGTTCTGGAAATATATCCCTTAGGTGCCAGGCGTACTACATCGCACAGTAAATGACGTCTTTCTTTGTTACGGGCAAAGTGATCCTCACCCAATGTGCCATCCAACAGCCTCCCTATCAGGCCATGGGGAGAATACGGCCAGGCTAGGGTGGACGAAGTGATCCCTCTGATGTCATCAGTTAGATACACAGATTCGAAGCACTCTCTAGGTGTGTTATATAAGTGTGTGTTCATTACTCGAAATCGACCAGCGATCACCGAACGAGAGTCACACATGAGCCTCAACGCAAGGAGATCGCTGACTCATTTACGAGTCTTCACAAAATCGACTAGTGACCCCCAAAGATTAGGCTCGACATGGAGCCCTTTAAATCTTTGGGTGGTAATCTGTCTCTTCAGAGGGAACCTACAGTTTAATGTGGGTTCCTAACCACTGAAACCCCGGTAGAAGTACATGGAAAAATTTCCATTCGTACCGACTAAGGGATCAAATCCCAGTCCTCCTGCTCAGAAGTCTGACGCGCTATCGTCTGATCCACCAAGGCTTCTCATGGAAATTAATTATTTCGTTTGACAGTTGTATGTTCACTCCCGTATGTTCTTCTTGTTTTGAATATTTTTAAAGAAAGGTGACAAAACTTTAATATCGTAAATTTTTGTAAAAATACACTTATTTCAGTCATATTTATTAAGTATTTTCGAAATATGAATCATTTTAATTTGAAAATCCCGCCGAAAATCTCGAATTTTTGAGAGGATCGAAACATTTGTCGTCTGCTATTCATCAGTTTTAATGAATTTTCTTGGTATTATTAGATATTGTATGTCTTTTAAATGCAGTAAACTACAAATTAATGAAGTAGGGGAGCTCATTTATTATATTTATAAAGTATTTGTCTTGAAAAACTTTTATTCTGCAAGAAATTAGAGTATTACTCAGTATTACCTTTAAACTAGGTAAAGCATAGTTTCCCCTTCCATTTTACTCAGAAATGTCGAGAAGGAATAATCTTATATTTGCTGTCACATGTGATGTTTTTTATAATAAAAGATCATTTTCAAACACTTGTAAAGTTTTTTTATATATTTGAAACATGAAAAAATACGTTTTAAAATAGTTATTGTGAATGTAAACTAACAATAAGTAAAGCCCATTCCGTTTTTCCTTCCCCTTATGATCTACTATGAAAACATTATTTTTTTAATGTTTCTAAATCTTGAAAGTATAGCTCGTAAAAATCACTTGCTTCTATAATTTTCTCAGAATTTACTATTTTGAATCCTATTACAGATAAAGTCTTTTGTTTCTTCTGTAAAATTCCATTTTTAGGCTGTACCTAGCGGTCATTCTCAGTGACACAATTTTTGAATTTATTTATATTTTTCGTACACAAAAAGACAAGTTAAAAAGCAGGAGTATTTTTTTAAATTAAAAATTGGATTTTTAATGACCAAACAATATTGACGGTCCTAGGGAGTCATCGTGGCTCAGATGGTATAGTGATTGTCCGATGTTCCAATACTGCAGCCTTGGCAGCCACGATGGCGCGGGTTCGATTCCCAAAGCAGGAAGCGAGGCTGGACGTGCTTTCTGAAAGCTTCGCTTCCGTCCCTTGGTATGATACCCCACAGATACCCTACAGTATATAATTAACCCTACAGTACAGTCGCTAATGACCCTGGCAGTTGATGCGACTATAAACATTCAACTAATAAAAAAAATATTGACGGTCCAAGTGTAAAAAGACAGTTTTCCTGTTCATTTATTCGGTACTTGATGACTTTTAATCCAATTTTTTTTGTCGCAATTTATCAATAACATTTTTCGAACGTGTCTTCCTTTTTGAAAATTGAAGATTCTGTTTTTATTAAGCGACTAGAGTAGAATTTCAATGTTTTTTTTAATTACAATTGTCATTGTAAAAGACATTGAAATATTCACTATTTTTGCAATATTTTCATACAACCTTGATTTTTGATAGTCTTGTAGCCAACATTTTGAGGAAAAATGTCATGTGTTTGGACAAAAATTAGAATTTAGAAATTTAATAAAAAACACGTAGTTCTACATTATTACGAACTGCAGCGTAGACATTGATGCTTCTTTTTTATGTATGGCCTACTTATTAATATGGTTCTACTTTTTCTTATCCCAGCCAAAGGCGGTATTCTTTACCTGTATGGACTCTCGGATGATCCCAACTAGATTTACGGAAACAAACGTTGGCGATATGTTTGTCGGTACGACTTCGGCTCTATTATTTGCATCTCTAAAATCCTTGCGTCACCTTGACTTTTGTCAGATAACGTAAAACTTTTTATTTTAACATCGTCACATCAGCATTCAGGTTAGCTTTAAACACAGAGAAGTTCCATAGTATACAATTATAAATATGTTGACGGTGACGAGATAAGAATTTATTCACAATGGCTATTCTTTCTTCCAGTGAGAAATGCAGGCAATATAGTTCCACATTCGCAGCATTTCGCGGATGAATTAACAATGTGCGAACCCGCTGCATTAGAACTAGGATGTGTCGTTAATGACATAAGACACGTTATAGTTTGTGGACATAGCGACTGTAAAGCTATGAATTTGTTGTATGCATTAATGGATGAAGAATTTGCTTCGCAAGTAAGTAATTTGTGTTTTATTTTAATATTACCATTCTATAACAAATCAAATATATATCAATTAAAATATATAATGCAATAATTGATTTAATGCTTTCAGGATGATTCATTATAATAAATTGAAAGGTTTTTCGGGTTTCAATCGTGTGCAAAACTACGAATCTCGCCGAAGTTTCGTGATTGGCCAATCAAGCAACACATTTCACGCAATCAGCACTAGCTGAGCATCATATCTTAACAGGACATAGCATTTTATTTGACAAAATAACCGTCATCGCAAAAACGTACAATATTTTTCCAAGAAAACATAGAGAACCAATCGAAGTGTTAAAACACCTCAATAACATCAATAGGGACAATGGACATAATACCAATTCGATTTGGCATTCCGTCCTCCCGGGGTTTTAAAAAAAGACTTGATTGGCCAATCAAGTTGTACCTCCTTTGAATTTATTATATATAATGGAATTATTATCAAGGGACTAATCTAAAAGAAATTTTATGGTATTGTACCTTCTAGATGAATAGAAGAATATCACCTTTACGTGCCTGGCTTTGCGCTCATGGTAGTAGCAGTTTAGCGAAATTTCAGCAACTGGAAATTACAGGATTTCATGAGCCAATCTTATTTCAAGCCGAAACGCCTTTAAGAAAATTTGTGGCTTATATAGATCCGGAAAATAAATTTGCCATACAAGACAAATTATCACAGGTTCGTAATGCTTAGACCTATTAATTATTCTTTCAGATGATTGTTACCAGTTTGACCTGACAGGATACATATTTCTTTTCAATGGTTTTTCCATTTTTAATTCATAATTTAAAAATATAGAATGGACGAATTCATTTCCAATCGAGTAGGCTGTGCATGCTTACATCACAAACCCGTTTTCTCGGGTTAAGAAGAACCCGGTTTTCCATCATAGCCACGGACTAAGTCAAGTGCCTGATGAGATGATGATGTGATTAGTTAATTTAATACGATGTATGAACTCATTTGCGATGATGATGTAGGTACGAAATTAGGAGCATGGTGTAGTTTGCGTTCGTCTTTTACCACTGTTATGCTTACACAGCGGCCGTGAATGTTGGAGGTGACAACAGTCGCCTCTGGATGCTTTCTTACAGCTACCATGTATCACTCTATAGGTTTTTAGTCGCTTGCTTCCTGATGGTCCAGAAAGTTTCTTACAGTGCGACAGGTGTTTAATAAAACTGCCCTCTGAGCTGCTGCCCGTACCCTACTGACTCCTAAATGTTCAAGATGTTCAGTGCATCTTGCGTGCACATCGCCTGTAGCTGAAATCACAATAGGATGAATAGATGCATATTTTACATTCCTCCATATTGTCTTTACTTCATGCCTTAGCACGCTATAATTGTAGATCTTGGTTTTATAGGTTGCCTGCAAATTTCGTTTAAGTGGACAAGCAATGTCGATGATGTAGACTCTTCCACCTTTTTTTTCTTGCATGACGATTTGCGGCCGATTGGCCCTGATATAATGATCCGTCTGGATAGTAACATCCCAATATAAGATGTAATCTTCGTTTTCTAAAACAGGCATTGGAATGTATCTATAGAAAGGCATCCATTCTGTTAAGAGTCCTAGGTTTAGGGCAAGCTGTTGATGTATAATTCCCGTCATATCATTATGCCTGTGCGTATATTCTCTTTGAGCCATTACGCGACAATCATCAATAATATGTTCGATGGATTCGTTGGTATCTCCACATAATCGGCACCGGTCAACCACGTCTTGATGTAGCACGTGTTTGCGATAATTTCTGGTGCTGACAACCCTGTCCTGTATCGCAATAACGAATCCTTCCGTTTCTGGATACAGGACGCCCTTTCTCAGCCAAATATTGGATGCCTCACTATCCACTTCATGTTGATCTAACGTTTTGAGATGCTCGCCGTGGAAGGCTTTCTGTCTCCATTGCGTTTCTAATTCCTCTATGGTTTCTGCCCTGGTACTCAAGGCGTCCTCTGAGGACAAATTCAAGGGCGTGTAGTCAAGATCAGCTTTACAGATGGTGCTGTAAAGCGTGACATCTCGCTTGCTGTTAAAATAGTTTCGCAACTGTGTAACTTGTGATTCACAGTTTCCTGACATCTACAATGCCCCTACCCCCTCTACGTCGTGGTAGAGCTACCGTTTCAATCGCCGAATCACTGTGGTGCATTCGGTGCTTCATCATTTCTACGCGGATGATTCTGTTTAATCGTTCGAGGTCGGTGTTCGACCATTTGATGAGCCCAAAGGATTACGTGAGGACTGGAATGTCATAGGTGTTGAATGCCCTGATCTTCTTTGCCGAGTTAAAAGAACTCTTCAGAACCAATCTGAGTCTTGTAGTGAAGGCAGTCGTTAGGTTTTTCTTAACTATCGTATGCTGAATACCCTTAGATTCGAGAATACCTAGGTAAATGACTCCCCCTCGGCCATTGCCTCGATGTCATTCTCGAAATCGTTCTCTAGCTCTGCGGTCCCTAATTCTCCTCTGGTTAAATGCACAGCTCTGCATTTGTCTAGTCCGAACTCCATGTGGATATCATTGGAAAACTGCTTTGTGACAGCGATCACTTGCTGCAGTTTCTGGTCCGAACTTGCGTATATCTTCAGGTCATCCATGTATAGAAGATGGGTCACTTGATGACCATCCTCGTTATCATGTACTCGGAACCCATGAGACAAGCTATTTAGTGTTCTGCTCAGTGGGTTCAACGCTTAACAGGACCATAATGCACTGAAGGAGTCTCCTTGGAATATACCCGTCGTAATGCGTATTGATCTAGTTATTCTTAATTGTCCATGATCAAAATACTTGATTCTTGTACCGCAAAGCATCATCGCACGACTTAGGAAGTCAATGATGCGTGGGCAAATTTTGTATATTTTTAAGCCTTCAAGCAAATAGTTATGTGGTACATGTGCAAGTTTCTTTGATGTTTAGGAGCGTGCGTCATGGAAACGGCGTCTATGGTGACTAGATCTTTACTGCCTCACGAGTTTTTACAACATTCTTTTTTTTCTTCTTTAAGGATGTCAGTCTCGTCGCAGTGAGAATATACCTTATCTGCTATGATAGCTGTATGACATTTATATATTGTTGGAAGACAGGCTATCGGTTGTTCGATAATCTTCTGAAAACACCGTGCCAACGCCGGATGCACACTAGTCAGGTACTTGTACCAGAACTTGTGTACCATGTCCGGACCTGGAGCTTTCCAGTTGCTTGTTCTTTTCAAAACCGTTGAAACATCTAAAGCTGTGATGTTATTCAGCTCCATTTCAGGGTTATTGCCAGCTTTGACTTCTCTAGTTGGGGCCACGCAGAGTTTAAATTGCTTCTGTTCGTTTTCCCTCAAACACCCGACCAATAGTTAGTCATGTGTTCCAATTGAGGCACGTTGGTGTCTTGCTCGTTGTTTTGTTTTACACTCAGTTCTCGGTAGAACCTTCTTTCATCTGCCTGGAAGGTTCGATTTTGTTTCCTTCTTGCACTACTTTTCTTGTACCGACGTAGTCTAGCAGTAAGAACATCAATTCTTTGCCGTTGGGCGTCTATAATCTCATCCAATATTGCTGGTTGTTAATGTCTCAATGTAACGAGGGGGGATGATTTTAGTAATATGGTGTATCAGCTTTCTGGTTCTATTTCCTTTTTTATATTGAGTAAGTCGACCCAATTTGCACCTTACTTTGCTGACATCCATATCCAACCTAATCTTCCATGGTGAATCTTCTCCCTTCCTGGAAAAAAGACTGCATTTGAAGGCCTAGTTCTGCGGCCCAACGTTCTAACGGTTGCCACAGCTGCACAGTATACAAGAGTTTGCACCTCTAACGCAGTTTGTGTTGCGTTCAAATGCATAGGCAAGACCTTGCTGTTCAGGTGTTCTATTAGTGTACGCAAATCATTTATGATGTTCATCTTGGGCAGATAATGCCTTTGTGTTGGTTCTATATGTCTGAACTCTAGTAAAGCATGACCCACATTCATTTCAAGATGCTGTGTTTTGTCTGGGATTTCGCTGTTCAGATCATCGTTATTAATGTCGGGATGTAGTTCTAGTAGATCCGGTACTTGATGTTCATTATCCCTAGCACCTCTGCCTTCAGCTTTAATCAGGTCTTCATTGTCCACATCTTCCAAGGGAAGTTCATCAATAGGAAGCTGCTGTTCCACTTCCATTTCGATGGCAGCTATTTCAACAGCCGAAAGCAATCTGTTTACAGATATTGAGCATTTTTGATCTGCTAGATTCTGTTCTTTATCATTATTATTATTATACCATTAAGCCGTTTCCCTTTCGGGGTAGGCGTGAATTGCTCGGTTGGAAAGTAGTAGTGTGTGGATGGGTATGAAGGCATAGGGTAGATAGGTATATAGGTGTAAGGTATAGATATTTTAGATTGATCTAGAATTCTCGTGTTATTTATTTAAATAGCACGTTCACTCCGCAACACTGCTCCGACCGAGGTTGCTCATCCATCTCTCTAGCGTTCACCCCACGTGGAGAGCCTCACAAAATTGTTATGTGTCGTTCCCCACTTGGGCCCATTAGTAACCAAGGTCTTTATTTCAGGCGTCATTCACTCTACTCACATTCTTTTTATAAACTATTTGTCGCCAAACTTTTCTGTCCTGGCATACTAATCTAGCTTCCTTGACGTCCATGCATTATTTCATGTAAGCTCTCGTGTTTTTATTGCTTCTTATGTCTCTTCGGATCAATGCCTCATTCACAGACTCTATCCATGCTTTCGGCGGTCTACCTATGGGCATTCTGCCATTTACTTTACCTTTATACACCTGTTTGGTCAGTCGTTCATCTTTCATTCTTTCAAGATGTCCGAAACACCTTAACTGATTTCTTTCACATGTATTTCCTAGTGTCTCCCCTGTACCACATTCTTTGAGGATTATCTCGTTTCGGATTTTGTCCATCAGTGTTTTCCCGCATATTGTACGCACAGGTTTCATGCCAATCACTTTAAGTTTACTCATGTCCTTTTCTTGACATGTCCATGTCTCGCTACCGTATAGTACAGCCGGTACAAATAAAGTTTTATATACGGTCATTTTAGTTTCTTTTGATTTGTTTTTATTTCTGAGAATGGACCCTGCCCTAACGATAACCTTCTTACCCTCAATTATGCGCTTATCTAACTCCCCATCTATTTTTCCGTTGCTAGTGAATAGGCTACCCAGATATATGTATTTGACAACTTGCTCTAATCTCTCATCATTCAGGACAATGTTGCACATTGTTTTCTCACTTTTTCCTTCAAACACCATTACCTTTGTTTTATTTACATTAATTTTGAGGCCCATGTCCTTCATGCTTGTATTACGTTTGTTCAACATTCTTTGTAAGTCTTCGATTGACTCTGCCATAACAATCTTGTCATCTGCGAAAGCCAAACCACGCACCTTTACCGTTTCGAGATCTACACCTTCTTCGTCGAAGAGGGCCATTCTTAGACACTTGTCCATAAATATGATAAATAGCCATGAGGACATAACGCATCCTTGTCTAATACTCTGCATAATATCGAACCAGTCACTCAGTTTCCCATTAACCCTTACACTCGCTTTACTGCCTGCATATATTGTTTGTATTGCTTGTAGGAGCCATCCATGGACTCCGTACTCTTTAAAGACTTCCCAAAGTTTACTTCTATTTACCTTGTCAAATGCTTTTTCTAGGTCAGCAAATGCACAGAAAACTTTCTTTCCTACTCTTAAGCTTTTTTCTGTGATCTGTCTTAAGCTGAATATCTGATATGTGCGTGATCTCTCCTAGCATAAATCTACTTTGGACTTCCCATATCTTTTCTTCTGTAATTTCCATTACCCTACGAATAAGTATTTTTGAGTATACTTTACTTACGGTACTTAGTAATTATTGCAGTTATTTTTATCTCCCTTTCTTTTGTATATTGGTACGATAATATTTAAAAAATTAGTTTTTTATAGTAAAATTTTTGTCATTAACATAATTCAAAGTGGATATACATAAAAATAAAAATGACTCTTTAATTCGAGGCGAACCGATTAAACTATAATATTAATACATTTTATTGAAGAGTAAGGAAGTCATGATCATTTATAATGTTGGAGAAATCGTTTTTCTGGCAGTAAACCTTTTTTTATAATAATTTAACTCAAAGCTGATGTAAGGACAGAAATGACTTTCGTTCGGGACAAATTGATTGACCTATATGCATTTTGGTATGTTTACTTCCCTCAAATGGAAGCAAAAATATTTGCTAATTAATCATAACGAGGAAGAAAAGTACCCATCAAATGAGCACCATTCCATACCATGAGCACAAACAAAGTGGAAACATACGAGATCAAATTCACACCAAGTTTTATTGTTTTGTGTACCCGTTTTCGCACTTGATAATACACGGAGAGAAATCTGTTGCGAATATCGCATCGGACGATATTGTTATTTACGCAAGCAAGTGTTCGATGCGGATAATGTACAAGAAGATTGCAATCATCGGTCGGTAACCGTGCTATCTTAGTACCAAAGTGTCCAATGCGAAAAGGGCATGCGCACCGCCGCGCTGAACGCACCAATACTTACATGCTGAAAACGCACGGAGTAGTCCGTGCGAAAAGAGTACGGGTCCCGAGCGTTTTGAAGATTTTCGGACTGCGCATGCTTGCGGTTACCATAGGCAACAAGTAGACAGGGGACTGTATACATATATATGTTCGCTTGTCGCCTATGGTAACCGCAAGCATGCGCAGTTCGAAAATCATCAAAAAGCTCGGAACCCGTCCTATTTTCGCACGGACTACTCCGTGCGTTTTCAGTATGGTAGTATTGGTGCGTTCAGCGCATCGGTGTGCATGCCTTCTTCGCATCACTTTTCGGCGTTATTCGGACTAGAGATTCTAATACCGGAATTGCAGGAATCGAGGCGATTTTAGTATGGAACACGTGCTACACTTTCCGCATAGTACGTTCCCATGCAATACTCGCAACAGATTTTTCTCCGTGTACTTTTCGTTTGAAAAAAAATACATCAAAATTTCTTAATGATAGCAAGAATCCAATTGATCTTTGGATTAGGACAATAATTATTAGGGTGCCCCGTAAAAATACAAATTGTTGATTTTGTGAAAAGGTACCATTAACTTAGTTCCTTTTGGTAAAAAAATGAGATAATTTTTCTTATATTTTTTAAAAATTGTTCAAGAATTCCTCTAGGCCGTGTTAGGTTTGGAAATTAATTTCCTTAGTTTTCGATTTTTAAACAATACTAATATTTAGCTAAAAAATTCTTGCATCACCTTAAAATTACTTATCATTTATTGAAGAATAAACCCCAATATTTTATCAAATAGAAACAAAAATTTGAAGGCATTATTAGCCTTGAAACATGCATATTTGTAATTTCATTAAAATTAATGTTCTGAAATCACCCCTAAACATTTTGTTTCGTAGATTAAATGTTGATTAAACGTGCAGATACATATCGTTCATTTCAAGAGATTTTAAGCTTTCACGTGTACCTGGATAGAATTTTCTGCGATTTTTTTGGAACGAGTAGCGAGCGATCAAAGTGAGGGTTGCGTACTTTTGACGCCGACTCATATATTGTCAGTAATACAGTGTGATGCGCATGCGGGAAGATTGCTTTGGCGTTTGCGGGTGTCAAACGTCAACTTTCTTCTCGCTTTTCACACATAGAAGTGACATTTTGATATATATGCGAAAAAAATATCCAGCGCTACGCGGGAGGAATTGTTCTTCACACTCGTTAGTAAACACCAACTTACGTCCATCGGGAAACAATATACTATTACAATAAGTTCCGCAAAACAGATTTTTTATTTTGTTACTGCCCTAATAGCACGGAACATTTCCGGAACGTTCTCGGGAGTTATAAAATGTCCGCCGGTTGGGAACGTTCCAGGAACGTTCCAAACCTGAATTACCGTTATTGTTATTATTATCAATAAATATCGCGTAAACCGTAAGTGATAGGTCAAAATCGATGTCAGTTTATAATATGTATATCATATTATACATAGTATATGCGGTACTCGAAACTCTAAAATGACATCCATTTTCACCTGTCTCTTACGGTTTACTAGATAATTGTTGTTAAAAATAACAATAATGCAAGGTTCCCCTCAGGTCCCAATGGAACGTTCCTGGAACGTTCCCAAGCCGTGATATATAACTTATATAATAATATAAGATAATAATAATAATATATAACTTGATAAAAATTTTACACCTTCCGGGAACGTTCCGTGCTATTAGGGTGTTCACTTATATTTTTTCACGCAAAGTTCGCTAAGAAAAAAATGCTATTGAATCAATAACCTCAGTTCAAAAACAGATCGTAAAGCATAAATCATTGATTGATTCTCAAATGAATATTCAGTGAAACAATAATTATTAATTTAGCTGGGTTAGAACATTATTTTTACTGAGAAAAAAATGCTATTGAATCAATAAGCCTCGTTCAAAAGAAGATCTTTTATTGATAAAAATGTATAAGCTATAGAATTCTTAACATCACTGTTAAACCGGAATTAATTATTATTGTTTCACTGAATATTAATTTGGGAATCAATAATATATCTGCTCCAGGATCTGTTTATGAACGAGAAAAATTTTCAAGAAAATACTTTTTTCTCTGTAAAAGCGACTTTCATAGATTGACAATGCGGGCTTTAGTCAATGCATTGATACCTGCAGAATACAAAATATCAATTAATTAGTTGACTTCTTTGTTATAAACCAATTAAGTGGACAAAGATGCGCATCTTAGGTGTTTTACGACATACATTTTTAAATTGAAAAAAATGTGAAATCTAAATTTAAAATGGTTATAAAGCTTTTTAAATTAAAAAACAATCATGCATTTTCTTATAAGTTAAATATACAATCACGAATCTTATAAACATATCAAATAAGCAAACGCCAATTATGTTGTTTTTTTACAAAATTTCCAATTTAAACTTTGCAAAGAATGTAAACTATAAATCTTTATTTTGGATGAAGAACTATTATTGTTGTAAAGAAAAAGGGACGTTTTGTTGTTTTTCATAACAAAAAATTCTTTTACATAACACATGCATGATTCACGTGTTTTATCAGCCTCTTTTTAGTTCTGAAAGTAGTAATTTAAAAAACAAGAGGAGCGACAGCGAATCCGCATGTGCGGAGCTTAGTCGAGAATCAGAGAGAGGGAAATCTGATTGCTTCACGTATCTTATATATCATCAAAGCTTCTTAATGCTTGCTTAAGCTCTTTTAATGTTAATTATATGAGAGTTGAAATTTGTTCTCTTACATAGATTGAGAACTTTTAAAATTCTCTATAATAGAAGCCAGAATGTAAGCATTTTGTTAATTATTTAAGTAGATATTGCAAAAATAGTGCAAGTTTCAATGTTTTTTTTATTTAAACAAAATATAATAAATATTTCACAAAGTTGATACAAAAAGTTGAAAAATGCGAAGGCATATCTTCTCTAGGAAAATTATAATAAAAATTGAGTAAATAAATATATATTTTAAATAAATTTTATAGAAACGTCATGACTACTTGTTTCATATATTTTATAAAAATATTTTTTTCAGCACAAAAAATATTAAAAATTTGCCAACATTTTTGTTTCAACTTTAAATATGTTGCACCATGCTTTAAAAGTGGTCTAAACGTCATTCAAAAAAGTTTATTATATTAGATTTTATTTAAATTTTAAGAAAACATTGACATGTGCACTACTTGTGCAATATCTGCTTTAGAAAATGAGGAAATAACTTCATCCTGGTTCATTTTATAGAGAATTCCGATAGCTTTCAAGCTATTTAAGAGAAATAATGTTAAATTTAATATAATTAAGAATAAAAATCATCGATAAACAGGTGGTTCCAAACTTGTGATCGGCAATGTAGTTTCGATTAATATTTATCACTTCAGTCTGTGAATCAGGATTAGTTTGGCACGTATAAATAAATATTTTCTTCTTGACATACATTTTTTATATGTATATTGTGTAATGTTAAAATTACTATTTCTATACGTTAGTTTGGGACTAATTACAAAAAGACATGTTAAAATTGGTCGGGGGAAAAAATGTGGTCGGGAAAAAACAAGGAAAACACGGGAATTTCGAATTGCCTGATCATTATAGACACCCTGAAACTGATCAGTTTCAAACTTTTTCAATTTTCAATTCTATATTTTCAAAGGCTTCACATTTTTTATTCTTTATTCTCCTAAGTGTTCAGTTTAAATTGCTTTAAAATTTAAACATTGAATGGGTCAGATTCACTACGATCATTTGAATTTCCTGTCGATCATTTGAAATTACATGCAATAATTGAATTGACGCGTACTGAAATTCCAAATGATGTGTCCCTCAATATAAGTAATATACATAATATGGTAGATCTGAAAACAATTATAAATTTTAGATCAACACATTGCAACAGCTCCAAAATGTGGCATCATACGGTTTTTTGAAGAAACGATTGGAACGACACGACCTACACATTCACGCTCTTTGGTTCGATATTTATACCGGTGATATTTACTACTTTAGCAGAGCCAACAAAAGATTTGTAGAGATAAGTGAGTTGACTGAGACTCCTCTTTTGAAGGAGATCAAAAAGTACTACTCTTGAAGGCTGACACCAAGAATCTGCCTTTGGATTTTTTTAGATAAGTTAATAATTGTAAATAATCTATAACGATTAATTGAATATGCGATGAAAAATGTCAGGGTTTCAAACTAGATTATTTTAACAAATATTTGGCATTTACTTGCAGTTTTATCTTAACTATAGGAGTAGAAAATTATAATTTATGGGCGGTTCTAAATTGTTCTTTGATCTCCAATGACATGGAGCACTGGGCGTGTAAAAATAGGTTTCACAATTTTTATACAGTTATAGGAAATACTGCTTTACGTTAAACTTGTCAAGCGTAGTGTTACAGATTTTTAGGTACCGTATACTAATAGTTGTGATAAGCTTGTTCTGATTTGAACTACCTTGCGATATATCATCATAAATTTAATAGTGTTAGTTTTCGGTACCGCGAATTCAGTATAGGGTCTTTACAATCGTACCTGGGTTTTTCATCTAGATATGGCTTCTTTATACAAAGTGTGTTCATTCCATATTCTAGATTGGTAGTTTATAAGAGAAGTGCAAAAAGGATGAAAGAGTTATAGGGGAAATGGAAGAAATATTTTTAGTACTGTACATTTATTTACATGGGCAGAGAGAATAAAGTAAATGCTAAGCTTAACATAAACTTACATTTAGATGATTGTTTGTAAATTACTAAAGTTGTTGCATTATTAATTTAAAAATCTTAGTTGCTTTAATAATTTGTTATGCGCATTATAATATGTAATATTGTTTCTGATACCTGATTCGCTTATTGTAAATAATCAAAAAATGAAGTCAAATATTGTTTTAGAAAATTTTTATCAGCGTACGAAGATTGCTAAACTATGTATAAATTGTTCAATTTTCAAAGAGCAATCTTCTATCGTATTTTTTGAACAACATTTATTTCTAGAATTAGACGTTCCAGGTTTGAGGTATTCCTCGACTACAAAATATAACTATAATTAGACTAATTGCTCCATATTCTAATATATATACATTAGTAAAAATAGGGTAAACAACCACCTCAGGGTCCCACTGGGAGCAACTGCGATCCATGAAAGTGACACTGGCTCCCAGTAGAACCGTGGTAAATTATACTTACAGCCACGTTTCACGACCGTGAGGTCAGTGGCCATATATATTAGGGTGGCCCAAAAATATACATTTTGGAATTTTTGGCCCCCGCAGTCCTCAAATCGTTCTCTGGTGAAAACAAATGAATACATATTTTTTCATTTTAAAATAAAATGATTTTTAGTACTTAGTAAATCAATTTTAAGTTTTCTCTTAAGATACGAATTAAAATAGAAAAGTTTCAAGATAACCCGAAGCGAGCCCTGAGGTTTAACCCAGACGACAGTTTTAGTGTTATTACTCTGCCATTCAACACAGTGACTTATCCTATTGAATAGTGACGGCCTTTGTGCACAGGCGCATCCCTTTGTGCACAGGTGCTTATACCTGATACCTGCTTTCCTTCTGAGTACGCGAGTGTTACGAAGTTAGGTTCGCCAGTAGATAATTTGAAAATATATGCAAAAATTGTACTTAATTTTCACAATTATTTGAATCTTGAAATGAAAGTCTAGATTATGAATAGTTTTATTTATTAAATAATTATATAAAAACATTATTTTACATGATTATAAATTCATGT
>CAKNWT010257648.1:0-22886 GCA_932066315.1 Andricus coriarius
AACTGACTCCGGATTCAGATTCAGCGATCCCAAAAACATATAGGAACTATGGTTCAACCCACTCACACGTCCCTGTCGACATTTGACCTTGAAATGACCTTAAAAAAGTAGCCAACTTCGTTACGCTGATCCCGGATTCGGATTCAGCGACCCCGAAAACATAAGGGTAGGGGGGTCTTGTCTTCCGGACAGACCACTTTTTTTTTGTGTAGCTGTGTTATGTCTTCTCAATCTGCTTTATCCAGTTTATCAAATATAAAAAATATACATGCGCAGAAGTTACCTTTTTGCGAGTTTTTATTGATGTCTAAGGTTTGATGCAAATTGGTGAAGAATTGGCTGACATATCCAATATATGTACGATAAGTACCTTTTTTTAGATAAAAGATATTCGCGTTGTTCTTTAATTGGGGCGATTCACTACCGCGAATGTTGATGATATATATTTTTTTTTTTGCTGACGGAAAGACGGTTTTCATCTACTAGTCGAGGTCTTGAAAAATACGAAAAAATTAATTAAACTAAAAGATCAAATCTCTCATTCCATCGAAAAAAAACTGTCAACACCCCAGTCAACAGTGTAATACCAAACATGATATTATTCCCTACTGAGTTTTTATCATTTTCTTGATTTATGTTTAGGAGGGTTGAAGAACAAGTTTACTAGTTCTTGCTACAGGTGCAGAAGACCAATGATATGCATATATACCTATATGTGATAGTATTCATCGCTAGAATATCTGTACGCTCAGCTGCCACCAATTTTCCACCTACACTCGTGCCCGAGTTACTGCTAACTCGCCCGTGAATCAAGGATGCCTAAAGCAGTCGGGATTTGGAACTGTCTTAAACAAATTGGCTCATTGTAACGTGTCTCAGTAAGTAAATAGTTACAATTGCACAAATAAAGCTTTCTGGGTTACTCTGGAAAGGTAGAAATCAATTTGGTACAAACAACAAACAATCTTAACAAAAAAACAACATTTTATTTCGGAGAAAATATACACGAGTGTGTCTTTAAAATTTTCTAAAATTTTTATAAAAATTACGGAAACTAATTAAGAACAGTAATTAAAACCACGAGAAATCTAACATATTGATTTAATTATTTACATAAAAAAACAGTTCACAAAATCAATCATTTACCTATTTTTAATTTTAATTAGAGATGGAAAAGTACTTGCGCTTGCATAATTATAAAGTATCACTGATGGACTCCGAACATCAATAATTTTAATGGTCTGAAATAATGAAAATCATTCGACATATTGGAAAAAATAATTGAAACGAGATTTATTCATACATTCGGATCTCGGAGAGTACTAAAGGTTGATACACAACCTCTGTTCCTAAACCTAACCCAACAAATGTGAAATTTTTCAATATCATTTGCCCATTTTCTGTTAAGCTTTCTTCAGGTTCTTTCAGCGATACCAATTAAAATAAGCAATTTTCAAAGTGACCTACTTTTTCTGACCTACTCTTTGGAAACGTATACCGCAAGTAACAAGAAAGGTCTTTGATAACACTAATCAACAAAAATGATTTATGTCCTCACTGAATGCGACATATCATTTCCGAAGTATTTTTTAATGCTGGATACGAAAATTTGAAACATCGAAACATTATTTATTTACAAAAATTGGTTTGGACTCAACTTTTTTTTACAGCCTTTTCCTAAATTAAAATTTTTTTGTTTAAATAGCTGCTTTTTCAGATTACACTTAACCTACTTTCTGCTTTTGGTATACATATTAAAACTGCCTTGATATGATATGTCACTGAACGTGACATATCATTTCCGAAGTACTTTTCAATGCTGAATACAAATCTGCCTTTCGCTTGTTGCTATCAGGTCAAGTTAAAAAAATATTTGCAATAAAAATTGTTCAACTATTTTTTTAAAGGGTGAAAAATGTTTTTCCGCCCTCACCGCAAGTCACGTCAATGCGGATTTAACGCAGTTTGTGAATATAGTCTTACTTTAGCGATATCTATAAAGGTTACAGTATAATTCAGGATATATTTACTTTTTCACATAAACTGTATATCGGTTTGTTTGTTTTTTCATGAAGAATAATAGTCTGAAAAAATTTTAATTCAGATTATCCGTTTCTGAGATATTTTGGAAAATATGCACCCTTGTTTTCAATTTCCAAAAAGCTGTGCTAAATGCTGTACTGGGAATCAGATATGTTTTTCACCATATTAAAATGTTTACCGTTTGCTTGAGAGAACATGTTTTTTGATCGGGTTGTCACGGATGAGACTCTAACAATAATCAGCAAGACTACTGGTGCTCCATTTAGCCTGATATCTCTTCTTAATAATTGCTATATCTTGGTGAAATCTTTCTCTGAGCTGATCACTGACTAATTCCAACTATCCAGGAAAGAAATCTTATTGTGAATGTAGAAAATTGATCTTCAATTACATATATACATTTAGACCCTGAAATCGCGTCTACGTTTCATTCAAATACCGCTTCTATTGCTTATATTTGTGATTTCCTAGGAAATTTCGGATCACATTTTTTGCGGATAACCAGGTTTTCATCTCTTTACTGCTCAAGCATTCGTCGAACTCTGATGTGAGTCCTGCATAAGCTCGCGAATTTTAGGCCCTATGAAAACGACTTCTTGGATTTTCGCTTGGCTGAGTTTTGGAAACTTTGATTTCAGATAGGCAAATGCGTTTCCGTTTCGAGCTATTGCTTTTAAGAAGTTTTTAACTATCCCGAGTTTGATATGCAGAGGCGGCAGAATAACATTTCCAGGATCTACCAGAGTTTAATGTTTGTCCCTAGCACGGCTGCCCCAATAAAGTGAGAAGCAACAACACTTCGTGTATCGTGTCTGCATTCCTAATACAATTGCCATCAGTTGAAAGTTTGAACAGATTGACCAACAGTGTGAGTTTTTAAATAAAATCTTTAGGAATACACTTCCAAATATCCTTCGACTGATAGAGCAAGAGGAATTTGAAATATTTTCGTTTAAATTTATTAATTTTTACTGACGCTCTGCGCCTTTAGGACTTCTCTAACTACTCAGGGGGACAGTAACATTTCACAAAGCATTTTCAGGTGGAAAATTACGATTAAGGAAAAAAAATTTCTCACAAAAGTTACTCAATTTTTACCGTAGAATCGAAATCAATAAATAAAAATATGTCATTCCATTTAAAAAAAATGACTTCCGGTCCGAAAAGGCCAATTCCGGTGGGAGGCGAAAGTTTAAAATACCTCCAATCGATCGAGCATAGTCCATTTACTATTAAGAGGTACTGAACTTTTAATTTTATTAGGTATTTTAGATTTTAAAAGGGGTAAACGGGTGGTTTGAGAGACCCCGTATAAGACCATCTTTGTCGGAAAAAATTAGCCATATCTTTTTCGCGATTGCAGTAGGAAATTCTCACATTTTCTTTCAATAAATTCCTTTTCTTTAATCGAGATCCCAAAAATTCAGCCTTATATTTCGATAGATTAAGATCTCTTATGAGATCGTTCAATTCACCTATTTTCTGCTTTTGGCATACACATTTAAACTGGCTTGCCCACGGATGGGACATCAGCATAAGCAATCTGTTGCTTATGCTTTGCATTAAAGCACTTTATGGGTGTGATGTTACAGAAATAATAATCTACATCAAGATTTCACGGTTTATTCCAAATCATTGGTCTTATGTTTTACAACTGTATGAAATTCATAAACAAGTGACAATGCGATTGATCGTCTTATGTTTTATCACTGCATGCAATTCAGAAACGAATAAAATGTGAGCGATCTTTTTATGTTTTAGCACATGAAATTGAGAAACAAATGACAATGTGATTGATCACCTTACGTTTTAAAACTGTATGAAATTCATAACCAAGTAACAATGTAGTTGATCGTATTATTTTTTAGAACTGCATGAAATTCAGAAACAAATAACAATCTGAGTAATCGTCCTATGTTTTAGAACTGTATGAAAATCATAAATAAGTAGCAATGCGATTGTTCGTCTTATGTTTTAGAACTGCATGACATTCAGAAACAAATGAAAATGTGAGTGATGGTCTTAAGTTAAGGAACTGCATAAAATTTAGAAGCAAATGACAATGTGATTAATCGCCTCAAGTTTTACAACTGTATGAAATTCATAAACAATTGCCAATGCGATTGATCGTCGTATGTTTTATCACTGCATGAAATTCAGAAACGAATAAAATGTGAGCGATCTTTTTATGTTTTAGCACATGAAATTGAGAAACAAATGACAATGTGATTGATCACCTTACGTTTTAGAACTGTATGAAATTCAAAACCAAGTAACAATGTAGTTGATCGTATTATTTTTTAGAACTGAATGACATTCAGAAACAAATAACAACCCGTGCAGAAATCTTGACGTGGGTCTAGTAGGGTTCTGGTCAGTTTCCCCTACTTCTGGTGTGGTTCTGGTCAGAAAAACTGACTAGAGCCTGACAAGGGTGTAACGCTTTGACTCGCCAATACCCTATGTAGGGGAAACTAGTCAGGACCTTGCCAGATTTTCTAGTGAATGCCTTTTTAAAACTATAATCGGTTTAAGATTATAAATAAAAATTACCTGCTTTTATAAAAACTTATTATTTGTAAAGAAAGACATTTTTTTGTTGAAGTTTTTTTCTGCCACCCTTCCAATCTTTGGTATGCGACAAAACAACGCTGATTGCGTCTAATACAGCTTTTTCTGAGACGTTTGTTTTCGTCTTTTTGTCGAAGTGTGCTTGACTATCGGCTTCTGTTGACAGAAATGAGTAAAATATGTTAATTGCAAATATTTGAGAACTAAATGCGATTAGTAAAAATTTTAATGTCTTATCATAATTTTGACTAAAGAGAATATGAAATATGAAATTCATAAACAAGTAACAATGCGACTGATCATCTTATGTTTCAGAACTGCATAAAATTCAGTAACAAATTATATGTGATTGCTCGTCTCATGTTTTAGAACTATATGAAATTCATAAACAAGTAACAGTGTGATTGATCGTCTTATGTTTCAAAACTGCATGGAAATCGGATACAAATGACAATGAGATTGATCGTCTTATATCTTAGAACTGTATGCAATTAATAAACAAGTAACAATGTGATTGATCGTCTTATGATTCACAACCGTATGAAATTCTGAAACGAATGCAATGTGAGTGTTTGCTTTATGTTCCACAAATAAACATGTGATGCCAAGAGCAGTATTAGGAACAAGTTTTCGGAAATTAAAATGAAGGGTGCAAATTTGTCAAGATATGTGAGAAACGGATAATCCAAATTAAATTTTTTTACAGATAATCACATTCTTCGTAAAAAAAAACAAACAAAGCGATTTATAGTTAATGTCACAAAAGGAAATATATCCTGAATTACAATGAATTAAAAATGAATCAAATTTTTTGCACATTTACAAATACAATACGAATGCCTTCGGCTTCGAACGTATTGTTAATTAGGTTCCATACTTTAATTACAATTTAAAAAACTACCAGGAAACAATTTTATATTGATTAAAACTGTTTATGTAAGATAGTCATATTGTTTTGTTTTCATATGAAAAATCAGTTTTCTTTTATCTTACACATATTTTACTCACGTTATGTCGACAAAATTTTCTTCATTTATGATAAATGCTGTGCCGAATATTGTATTAAAAAGCTTTAAGAAATTTTTTGCACATATTCTATTAAATTCAAATGGCCTGCCCTTCAACGTGACCTACTCTTGCATAATTTCTCCTGCATAACATTTTCTTGTTTTTAAAACCTATATAGACTATTCATTTATGGTTAGATATTAATTTATAATAAATGAACAATAATTAAATATTTCTCTTGCTCTCGGGGTTTGAGAAGAGTTTTCGGCTTAGAAATTCTGGGATCCAGTTGTAGCGTAATGCAGATGAGAAACAGGACTTACATGGGGGTGTCAGAACGACTGAAAAATTTAGCGGGTGGAAATTTACTTATACGTGCCTCTCTAAATTCCCTTTCTTTTGTTCACCTTCCTCTTTTGCAGTGCAATTTTTTTGCACTCACTACCAGAAGGTATAAAATGTGAAATAATTTTTGTTAACAGCTTCTTTGATTTATATAAAGTACAAAAAAGAATAGGATTATGAAAAAGTCATAAATAGTGTCACATCAACATTTAGAAGCTTATAATTTATAAGATTCCTCTTATCGACATTTGTATCAACATTATGAATTTAAATGGTTTATGTTCGGGCTAAATTTTGATGCGTCTTAATTCACAAACCATGAAAAGTTTTTTAATGTCAGTAAATGTTGGTAATTGTCGGTGAAAGGAATTTTTAATTAGCAGTGGCTTAGCTCTTCAACTGAATCTTTATTAACTTTATTCGTTTTGAATTCTCAGGATTAAAATAAACCAAAATCATTTATCCAGGACTTTGTATCGCCTACCTTATCTTCCGGTGAAAATGGTTAATTTGTCAATGAAATTCAATGAACAAATACACAATTAAAAATTTTTGTAACATATAGAGTTTGCTTTTCTATATTTTGATAAAAAAGTTATGTTCGTGGATCAAAAAGTAGCAAAATTGTTAATTTGTTAATCAAATTATTTACTTGAAACAATGTACACCTGCTGGTAAATTATCCACGTGAGAAGTCATTATGAAGATACTGATATTTAATATAGTTGAAAAACCAAAGTCTGTATGTCAAAAAATGGCTGAATTGTGCATTTGTTCATCAGGAATGAAATTTTTGTTATATATGCTTATGAATGTAAGTCAACATTCCTAGAAATAATGTACACTGATTTAAAACATTTTTTAGCAATTGCAAACAGTTTAAACAAAATAGGAGAGTACTTCTTTGTCTGGTCAATAATGCCCAGATAAAAACTGTTAAAATATGGTCCAATTTTCAGTTAACAATATCTGCCAAAATATTGAGCATTTTGCAAAACCCTTCGACCGCTTTTAGAAGGCTTGAAAGGATTTAGAGAAATTTTAACGGGATTTTAAAAGTTTTTAATGCTTTTTGAAACATTTCACGGGATATTACAAAACTTCTAAAGTTTCAAGTTGTTTCAAAAGATTTAATGGGATATCAAGAGATTTAGAAAGAGAATAACGTATTTTACAATTTTTTAGGGATCTTCGAACAGCTTCGAAATATTGCAAGTAACTTTAAAACATTTCAGGGATTTCTTAGAATTTTAAGGACTTCAAGTGATTAAAATATATATCAAGGAATTTCCAATATTCTTTTGAGATTTCGTAGCCTATGTAAGGATTCTAAGGTATTTCACAGAATTTGTATGTGTCGCAACTCATTTTAGAAGACTTTGAGAAATTACGAGAGATTTTAACGATTTTATTAGAGTTTTAATTGGGTTTTAAAATATTTCACGGGTTAATTCAAAACTTTTGAAGGTTTCAAGTGGTTTAAAAATTTTTCAAGGGATTTCAAGATATTTCTGGAGACCCAAAAGTATTTAAAAAGATTTAAGGTATTTTCGAAGTATTGCAAAATATTTCAATGGATTTCACAAGATTTCACTGGATTTTAATTCATTGTACAAGACTTGAAGGGATTTAGAGATATTCTTACGATTGTGTAAGTTATTAATGGGTTTGTAAATATTTTGCAGGATATTAGAACACTTCTAAATTTACAAGTTTTTAAAAAAGATTTAAATTCTAAGGGATGTCGTAAGATTTCAAGTTAGTTCTAAAGATTTCGAGGAGTTTCGCAGGATTTCAAAACATTTTAGTGTACTTGAAGAGAATTTTTAGGGATTGAAAAATGTTTAGAAATGTTCATTGTCAGCGGAATTCGAAGGATTTTGAGTAATCTCGAAAAGCTAAAAAGTTTGTGAGGAATTTCGAAAAATTTAAAAAAAGAGATTGGTTTTCACGGGGTTACAAAATTGAGTAATTAATTATGACAGATTACAAATTTTGCTGAAGTTTTTCAAAATATTTGAAATTACTTTACAGGATTTTATGACGGTGCACAGAAATGTACAGGATTTCATGAGCTCTTGAGACATTTGAAGCTATGCTGAAAGTTTTAAAAGGTTTCAGCAGATTTTAAGAGTGGTGAAATACTCATTTAATACTAAGACATCATTATTTCAAGATGAACACATATTTATTTGTATTGTTTTTATAGGGTTTATGGATAGTGGACAGTTAGTAGTCATTTTCTGATATATTGCCATAATTGAAGTATCAGAACTTATAAGTAAAGTGCTTACTTAATTAAAAATATGTATTTTTTAATTAATTAGGCATTTTGCTACAATACAATTTAGTGCTTAAAATATGTTTGCATTCAATAATCGCGCGCATACTGCCCATGTTTGTTCGCTAGTGATATCAAATGGAAAATTGAAATACTCTGCAGCAGTTTCGATACTTCAGAATTTAATGTGGAATGGTTTAAATTAATAGAGAGCAATGTAATCATTCGGAACTTAAAAATCTCTTTATCCATCAATGCTTCTCGTCGTGAACCAGTTTCCCGAACCATGGATGGTGGCTGCAAATCTCGGCGAATCTTGCAATCGGTGTTATTTATTGGAAGACGCATCGGCTCGCACTATCGGTCGGCCCTCCCTAGGAAATTCAGTCGTAGATCACTCCTTTTCAAGCCGCCGCGCCGCGGTGAGAGGATGTGATACCGCAGCGAAGGGTGACTGGGATGCTGGGGGTGTTGGGGCAAAATGCAAGATGGGTGGTGAGGGGTGAAGGGGAGGGGGCAGGACACGAAGAAGGTCGGCCAGGGAAGCTGCAGGCCGCCTCGTCGAGGTGGGGTTGGTGAGAGATATCTCCTTATGTCGGATGAGCCAGGACATAAACGTACCTCGGTGAAACACGTATATCATATTTTCTTTACCGCTGAAATCGATGAAACGACCATCTAAGAGTATTCATTCTATACCAGCAAGCAACATAACATCATCTACGATTTTCTAAAACCTTCCAAGCCACTGCACTCGTATCACCTGCAATCGTAAGCAGTCTGCTTTAGCAAAACCTCGCTGAGTTCTAAGTTACCCCTCATGAGTTCCTGAGAAATTCAAGAGTTTCCACTTCTATTCCTACTACTGAATTTTACTTTTTCTCGTAAAAACTGAAAATACTATATTGTGAAAGAATCTTATACAATAATAAATTTGTATTTACGAGTTTTATTATTGAATAATAACACAGCTCCACAAAAAAAAATTTGTCTACCCCAGATACCAGAATAGGCTTACCCTACGTTTTTGGGGTCGCTGAAACCGAATCCGGGGTCCGTTTAGCTCCATCACGTTAGATTTCGTCCCTAACCTCAAAAAACATTAAAATCGTTGTTTGCAGGTAAAACATGTTTCGCACCTATGCAAAGTGGTCATATCCTATGTTTTCAAGGTTTCTGAGTACGAATCCGGAGTCATTGTGGTTCTATGACGTCACGCCTTGTCCCTAACCTCAAAAAAGACGGTGAATAAGTAATTTTATGTAAAACAAGTATTTTTTCAATGCAAAGTGGTCATGGCCTATGTTTTCGAGGTTGCTGATTATGAATTCGAAATTTTTGTGGTTCCATGACGTCACACTTTGCCCTAACCTAAAAAAACAACAGTTTATTGGTAATTTTATGTAAAACATGTATTTATTCAATGCAAAGTGGTCACACCCTATGTCTTCGAGGTCGCTGGGTACGAATTCAGAGCCGTTGTGTTTCTATGCCATCACCTTCCGTCCCTAACCTCGAAAAAACGGTGAATTGGTAATTTTATGTGAAACATGTATTTTATGAATGCAAAGTTGACATATCCTATGTTTTCTAGGTTCCTGAGTACAAATCCTGAGTCCGTTTGGTACCACGGTCCCAGGCGTTAAACTTCTATACGTAACTTCGGAAATACTGTTAATCCAACAGACCAGACTCGCCACTCGTCCGATTCCTCGTCCAGCGAAAATTGAAAGCTAGTCGAAAATCAGCTGATGCTGTTGACAGAAGTGGCAACGGTCGATCGCAGGTGAGACTTCCGTCCTGGGGGTGATAACTCTCATACCTCCCCACAGCTAAGTATGAGGTCTTCCCGACTTTGAGGAGGACAAAGTCAACTTGTCGTCGGACACAGAATCTGTCAGAGTAGCAGGATTTCGTCACTCGTTGAAGCAAAAAGATCATACTCAGAGAAAAAAATGAATGCATGATCTGATATCCAAACATACAATTATGCACTGCGAGAACGTGCGAATTGCTTGTTCGCAAGATTGTTATCTGGACAATGCTTTCAACAGCATCAACTGATTTTCGACTAGCCTTTAATTTTCGATGAACGATAATTCGGACGAGTGGCAAGTCTGGTCTGTTGAGTTGAGAGTTTTTCCGGTACCGAACGGACTCAGGATTTTTACTCAGGAACCTAGAAAACATAGGATATGGCCACTTTCCATTAAAAAAATACATGTTTTACATAAAATCACCAATTGCCCGGTTTTTTTTAGGTTAGGGACGGAATGTGATGTCATAAAAATACGAGGGCTCTGAATTCGTAATCAGCGACCTCGAAAACATAGGATGTGACCACCTTGCATTGAAAAAATACATGTTTTACATAAAATTACCAATAAACTGTTGTTTTTTTGAGGTTAGGGACAAGGCGTGACGTCATAGAACCACAATGGCTCCGGATTCGTACTCAGTAACCTCGAAAACATAGGATATGACCATTTTTCATAGGTGCGAAGTTTTTTGAGGTTAGGGACGAAATCTGACGTGATGGAGCCAAACGGACCCTGCATTCGGATTCAGCGATCCCAAAAACGTAGGGTAAGCCTATTCTAGTTTCTGGGTTAGACAATTTTTTTTTGTGGAGCTGTGTAATGGGCTCACTTATACGCTAATATGCAAATGCTTCTTAGGTGCCGTTCAAACACTACATCACGATACTTTGAAAACTTTTTCCACCCCTCCCCTTCTCCTTCACAGATCAGCACACAAATCTTGAAACCCCCACCCTCCCCCGGGTGACGTCATAAATACAACCATCCGTCCCCCTTTAAGTCAAATTTTTTTCTTTGATTTAGTTTGAGAAGTTACTAATATAAAACACAATACATGTAAACATAATATTTTAACAGACTTTTCAGTCGAAAATTCTCTTAAAAAACCGATCAAACGTTTTAGAAAACAGTTAACTTTCAAACCCTAAAAGGTGATATTACAACCAAATGGTTGTATTTTCTACAAAAAAAAACAATTAATTTTTGACCAAACATTTGAATTTACAACCAAATAGTTGCACCTCTTAGTAAAGCCGACGCATTTTCAACAAAATAGTTGCATTTTTTACCATCTAGTTGAATTTCAACCTACAAAGATATATGTTCCAACAAATGGTCGAATTTTCAACCAAAAAAGATTAAACGTCAACCAAAAGTGATGAATCCAAAAATCAAAGACCGATTTTTCATTCAAAAAAAGTTAAGTAAATTCTTAAATCTTCAAGACAGAAAAGTCAAATTCTCTACAAAACAGTTGAATTTTCTACTCACATTCCTACCAAAATAATAGAATTTTCAATCGAAAAAGAAGATTTTTCTACAAAACAGTTGAATTTTCAACAAAATAGGTTATTTTCCACCAAAGAGTTTAATTTTTAAATAAAAAATATCAGTTTTCACTTCAAACTGGATTAGTTAAATTTGCAGTTCAAAAACTTGATTTTCAACAACAATAAAAAAGAATTTTGACCAAAATAATTAAATTTTAATCCAAAGAGATGGATCTTCAATTAACAAAATAAATATTTAACAATGTAGTTCAACTTTCAAACGAATAATTGGATTTTTTAATAACAAAGATTAATTGTCTACCAAAAATAATGAACTCACAAGAAAATATATGAATTATCAACTAAATAGTTGACTTTTGAACCCAAAAAGATGAATTCTTAATAAAAAATGGAATAGATAAATTTTCAGTTGAAAACTTGTCTTTTTACAAGAAAAGCAAATTTTTAACAAAATAAACAAAATAATGTAATCTCAAACCATCTAAATCAATTTTCAACAAAGTAGTTTAACTTCCAAGTAATTGAATTCTAACAAAAAACGTTTTTAATTAAAAATTTAATAGTTGAAGTTTTAAGCAAGAAAGTTCATTTTCTGTCAACAATGAATTGTTTAAATTGACGGTTAAGAAAATTTACTCTCGACTAGAAGAAAAATGAATTTTCAACAAAATAGTTTAATTTTTAACTAAATAGTAGAACCAAAAGAGATGAATTATGAACCAAAGATATAATATTTCTATTACTTCAGTTCGTATTTAACTAAAAAAAACAAGAAGATGGCAAAGCTTCTTGGAAACAGAAAAAAAAACAATTGAAGAAAAAAAATTATTAACCAATTTCAATGTCGATATTAAACTTATAAGCTATAAACTTAATTAAAATTGTTTAGCTACCGAAGAATATAAAAACTCGGGGACATTTACAAAGTGATTAGAATTCTGAAAATATAATTAAAAACGAGAAATAGCTTTATTTTGTGATTCTGGAAAAATACGCGTATGTAGCAATTTGGCCTAAGGCTTTATTTTAAAAGATTTACCCTATAAATTGAAAAAGGGTATTCAGGGATACGTTATCCAATGACATTCACTAACATTTAATCGAATTTATTTTGATACCGAGTAAACTGAAAATAATTGCGACCAAGGTTATTGTGAGAAAAAAGGCTTAATAAACCCTGCATTTAAAAAGATTATTCTTCCAAACACAAACGTATAATATTCCAGGGACATGATATTTTCAGCTTCTAGATTTTCACCCGTATAATATTTTACTTTGTAATAGAGTTAAAAGTGTCATTTTTTATGGCTATGAGATGTAATACGAGTTACCCCATTCTCTTCTAACGATAATAGAACTATTGTATGTCCTGCTGGTTCTGCTGTATTCAATAGTAGCACTATTGTATGACCATTGTGGCACCTGGAAAATATTGATTTTGAAAACTATTAATACCAGAAACTAAACTCGAATTTCTATGATTTCAATTTGAAATTGCACAATTGTAAGCCCTTTTTAATGAAAACATTTGGATTCGGATTATTATAAATTAATTCACAAAGACTCTTACTTTAAGTTAATAGTCGGATAGAATTTAAAAAAATTTAAATGCATGGAAAGACTTTTATGCTTTTTCGGTACTGTTTAATGTGGACTGCCTTATTTAAATCTAAACATAAGTATTCTTAAGACTTCCAAGTCTAATTTTAAAGGATTCGAACTTTATTTAAATCATTGTTAAGAAAATACCAATTTTAGAGATCAAGTATCATGTTTGTAGTACAGATAAATTTTAGAACGATAATGAGGTTTATCTGCGTTTTCTGTTAATACAAGCGGATTTGTATAAATCTGAAGCTGTTTTTTTTTTCTAAAAACGCATTGAAAGATATTCAGAACCCTTCAGAATGTATAATAATGTATGTACTAAACCTAATTGATATAATTACTAATTTAATACGTATTATTTATTAAAATTTTTATTTCAAGTTGAGTAATTTTCTTGTGAAACAACAAAGTTACATTTAAAAGCACATTTCAAGAAGTTTATTACTCATAACTTTCAATAAGTAGTTGTTTCTCTTATCTGGAGCTTTTGTGAGCACGCACACAGAAATAAATGTTATGATTTTTAATCTTTTTTGATATTTTTAAAAATTAATGTTTTCCAGTTCTATCCTAAAATATGAGTGTCATCGAGTGGTAAAAAAACTCTGGTGACATACTTTTAAGAATAATTAATACCTTTAGAACTAAAATATTTATCGCTATTCATAATTTTTATATACCTCCACTTAATATAAATGGTTCGTGTAAACATCAATTTTTCAAAAAATAAGGGACCCCGCACCAAATGTACAGAAAATGGCTTTTTGTGAAAAATTCTAAATTAAATTTTTTTTGTATTTTTGAACCTTCAAACAATAATCCGAAAGAAAAAATTTAGAAAAATGTGCAGTTTTTTAACAAGAAATGGTCAAAGTTTCAATTTTTACATGTATTTTGATAGAAAAATGCTTATTTTAGTGAAAAGTTTTTTTTTCTCCTAAACTCTTTGTTAGATTTTGCTAAAAGTTTCACATTTTGACTATCAGTCTTACCGAAACAAAAGGTTCATATCTAAAATCTATAAAGATTAATGGTTTTTTGGGTATACAGCATGTTATGGGGCTGTTTTCATACTTCAAACATCCAAGTATGGAAATCATCACTTCCTAGTAACTAAAGTCACTGGACATTTTTTATTTGAATGCTAGGGTATGAAATTACTTTCAAATAAGCAAAGAAAGCGTGCATAGCACGGATATTATATATGTGAATTTACTTCAAGGGTTGTTTTATCATCCCTTGAATATTTAATCCGGAATATCGACATTTCTTAATGACTAAAATTACAAAAAGTTTTCTGATTAATCTATGAGGATAGGAATCATATTAAAGGAAATAGGGAAGGTGTAGAACGACAAGGATGTCGTTGAATTTTTCTAGAGGGTTGTTTAATCATCCCTTACTCAGAGAAGCAGAGAAATTAACTTTTCTCAAGGAATAAATCACCAAAGATCAGGCCTAGAATATCAATTTAAACCAAAAAAAAGAAAGGATATGTTTTGTATATCATTAAGCTATTTCCCTTTCGGCGAGCCTCTAGGGGTAAGCGTGACACTACCCTATTCGGGTAGTGTTTTTCAGGTGGATAGTTTCTTGTAGTAAATAACTACAAGCTTTTATTGATCAATGCAAATTAAAAAAAACTATGGTGCTTCATCCCGTATAAAATATCGATTTCCTTGTTCGATAAATAAGGGATGATGCTGACAATAAATACTAATGCAAGACCTGTTAAAAGACACTTCCTACGTAGGTTTTAAAGTGATTTTGTTGATCAATAGTATGTTAATGAAAAAATCGGTGGTGCCTTATCCCGTATAAAATATCGATTTCTTTGTTTCAATAATTAAGGGATGATTAAACTACCATAAAAATAAATTGTAATGCAAGTCCTCCTAAAGGACACTTCCTTTTTTTTAAAGTGATATTCTTTTTTTCCATTTTTCAAATTTTTTTCCATAATTTCAAAGCCATAGCCGCCATATTGGATGAGTTAGAGAAGGTAAGGTCTACTTTATTTTTTATCTTTTTTCTCTGTTTCTATCGTTAGAAAAAATCTGAAAATATTCACAGTACTTCTTTCGGCCATTCTCAACGTGTATAATTGTTTCGACCAAATTTGGGCGGGAAATTCAAACTCAAGAAAAATTTCAAATTTTTTTTATTTCGTGTGATGAAACTCAAGAACTAACTCAGTTTTTTTACCACAGAGTAGTCAACCAAAGAGCTATTGTAAATTTTTTTAGATTTTGAAATTTAGGGGATTTTAGTGCCAAAAATTAAAAACTGTAATTTTGCCATATTCAAACTCCTGAGGCACATTGATACCTGAATGTATTCATGTAATACAATTATATAGGTTTATTTATACATTATAAATATACGGGAAAGAAATCAGTTAAGGTGGTTCGGACATCTTGAAAGAATGAAAAATGAACGACTGACCAAACAGGTGTATAAAGGTAAAGTAAATGGCAAAACGCCTACAGGTAGACCGCTGAAAGAATGGATAGAGTCTGTGAATGAGACACTACTCCGAAGAGACATAAGAAGCCATAAAATCAGGAGAACTTGCATAAAAAAACGCATGGAGCTGGATGAAGCTAGTGAAGTATGCCAGGACAGAAAAGTTTGGCGACAAATAGTTTATAAAAAGAATGTGAGTAGAGTGAATGATGCCTGAAACAAAGACCTTGGATACTAATGGACCCAAGTGGGGAGCCACACATAACAATTTTGTGAGACACTACACGTGGGGTGATCGCTAGAGAGATTGATCAGCAACCTGGGTCGGAGCAGTGTTGCGGAGTGAACGTGTTATTTAAATAAGTAACACGAGCGCTCTAGATCAATCTAAAATATCTATACCTTACACCTATATACCTATCTACCCTATACCTATATACCCATTCTCCCCTATACCTATATACCCATTACCACACTACTACTTTCCAACCGAGCAATTCACGCCTACTTCGAAAGGGAAACGGCCTAATGGTATAATAATAATAATAAAAAATATATACATAATGTATATATACATTCTAACAGAAAATATAAAATGATTATTCGCGGTACTTATATTTTTCAAATTGTTTGGAAGTTTTATTTATATATCTGATTTAGTTTCATATTATTTGAAAACTTAATCCTCGTCACTGTCCTCATTTATCGCAGCCACACATTTTGTTATTGAGAATAAACTCCTCAACATTTCTGCCGGTCTGATGATTCTCGACAAATATTGACCATAAGCTAAATAGTACATGACCATCGGAAATTGCCAGTACGATCAGCGAAAGTATAATTAAAAATCACTGTTAACTTTGAAACGTGATTACTCGTTCCAAAAATGAGCGAGAAATATTTTTTAATACCTGTTAAAAAGCTTATTAAATTACGCTTCGAATAAGCCCTAATAAAGATATTTTTGACAATTTGAGCCAATAAAAATTGAAAAATCTTCACGGGTTCCTGAGATACGTCTTAAATTGTCCAAGTCTGAAACTTCAATTTTCAGTCGGTGATTACTACTGTCGACCGCGAAAGCATTGATCGCCGAGAGTTTCTCAGATTTTGTTTCTTAACTTCAACTCGTGTTGTGACTTACACTGTAGAGGTAATATGTGAGTTACTACTGTGGGTTACTATTCTGTGGTAAAAAATAGTAGAAATAGTAAAAAATAGTACTTGAGTTATATCACACAAAGAAATTCATAAAAAAATTTGAAAACTTTGTTGATTCTGAATTTCTCGCCAAAATATTTTTAGATAATCATGGATGTTGAGAATGAGTGAAAGAAGTCCTAAAATTTTTTTCAGATTTTTTGTAACGATAGAAGCACAGAAAAAAAAATAAAGTGGACGTTACACCCTCTATCTCATCCAATATGGCGGCTAAGGGTTTCAAATTAAGGGAAAATTTTTCTTTGATTGCATGCCTTCAAATGCCTGACTCAACATTTGATTCCCTTCAGGGGTATTTTTTTCATGCTTACCCGGCTATAACCTTTAAAAAGGTTAGAAAATAAAATATTTTCTTCTCGTTTGGCCCGATCGTCGCACAGTGGGACGAAAATGGGTTGTCGGGTTCAAAAATCCGTCCCACTGTGCGTCCGCACAACTCTCGTCTAAGATCGTTACAGAACAGTGTGACCTTTATGTTCCGTTCCTGGAACACGTGTCACATTCTAGTGACATTACAGTTCTATCTCTCTGTTCTATATTAGTTACATTGCAGAATTTCAGAACTGTTACATATCCTTACAGTAACAGCGTTACAGAACAGTGTGACCTTTATGTTCCTTTCTTGGCACACGTGTGACATTCTAGAGAGATAACAGTTCTATCACTCTGTTCTATATTGGTTACATTACAGAATCCCAGAACTGTTACGTATCCTTACAGTAATTGCGTTACAGAACAGTGTGACCTTTATCTTCTGTAATTGTTATGGCACACGACTGTAACAATGTCATGTATAAATCTTTTCTTTTCGTTATGTAATATTTACAGAACGTGTCCGCTGGGAAAGTATTAATTAAAAAAATTTACTAAGTGCTGGAAATGGGTGAAATGGCAATGCCTTAAATATGAAAACTATTTGATAATGACCCTTGAACTTATTTAGTGTTCAGTTTTTTAATTTTGAATTTTAAATGATTTATTTTACTTTTTAATTCAGTTTTGAGTGTTGAGTTTCCAAGGCTTGAATCTTAAAGTTTGAATGAGCGGGAAAAAGTTTTAAATACCAGAAAAACGGAAATAAACAAATATTTTTTACATTTAAATGGCTACCTTGATTTATATTAAGGTCGCTGTACAAAAAATCAGGTATGTGAAAAACAAGTTTTCTATAAATTTAAGAATAAAAATCATATTACTAGTCATGTCTTATGAAAAAAGCATTTTTTCATTAAAAGAGTTTAAAACTTACATAAACTAATTATTTTAGCAATATTTTTTTGCAATATAATTTTTTCTTACTGTGGCTTCTTAACAATTTCTTTAAAACTGGTTAAATTTAAATATATCCTGACTTATTTTTTCGAAAAGGACATTTTCTTCGACTCTACTGCCTTCAATTTTAAAAATAAGTAAATGATATGCAAATACAGTTATTTGATTGTAGGACAAAATATTCAATTGCGAATGATATTATTAAAATTAATTTTTTTCAAGTTTTAATATTTTTTCATTAAAAATAATATTGTTTATTTGAAATGACATCAGCTATCATATTATTTTGATTTATAAAATCATCCAAAAACTATTTTTTTCAGAGAACTGATTTTCGGCCTGATGTTTTTTTGTAAAAATTGCATTTGTGTTAAATAAATCAAAAAATCGAGGTATGAAAATCTCAAAAAGAATAGTTCCGAATCAGCGGCAAGGCAGAATTTCCAATGTGGACAGGATAGGACTTTCCAAGATGAGTACTCTATAATAAAAATATTAATTATAATTGTCGGAATTTAGTTTAATAGTTTTATATTCCCACAATATAAGAATTGTGGTGGGTGGCGATTTACAGCTTAAGGTGAAATTCGAACCACCAAAACCTCGAGTTTGAGCGCGGCGAGGGTGCGCGAACATATTGTCATCATGTGTCTCGTGCTTCGCACTCGATTTTGTCAAAAATGCGAACTTTCTACATTAGGTTCACCACTATTATATCAAATGGATATTATATTTACTTCTGTACCTCAGAAGATTGTTAAATCGGATATTGCAAAATAAAGTACAAATTGTATTTATCATGATAATTTTAATATTTGTTTCTTATTTTGCATTAAATTTTATCCTCAACTACCCTGAAAAACGTATCATGTCAATAAATTTATATTATTAAAATTAATAATATGCATTGGTATAAAAACAAACGTATTTGCATTATCTTGTTTTTATAATTAAAAAAAGTGCGCCTCCTGTAAAATAAACAATGTTGTTATTAAACATTTTATTGCAACTTATGTCATTTTTCCATATATTTAATTTTCCTATTTTTAATGGTTTTTTTTTACTATATGAACAAAAAATACGCATCATCGCGTAAAGTGGTTCTCAGAAAGCTTTTATAACATAAGTTTATAGCAAATTTGTAGACCACTTTTGGTAGAACAACTTATGTCTATTAATTTTTTTCGTCTTTTGTGTGGTTTTTACAAAAATTTAATTTTTTGTAATGCTATTTTTACGATTAAAGAAAAAACTGAGCTGCTTTAAAAAAATTATTTGTGACAAATTTTGATAGCTCTTTTTTGTGTGAGTAACTTTTGTCTATTAATCTTTTTCATAGCTTGTGTCGTTTTGTCCAAAAACTTAATTCTTTTATTTTTAATTTTATTTTCTCAGATTAAAACAAAAACTACGCATCCTATCAAAAAGTGATTGCCAAAAAATGTATAGATCTTTTTTGAATTCACAATTTTTGTCTATTCATCTTTTTATGAACCTTGCGTCGTTTTTCCAAAGATTTAATTTTTCTATTTTTAATGCTATTTTTCACGAGTAAAACAAAACATACGCATCCGATCAAAAAGTGATCCATAACAAATTTTTAGATCTTTTTTACATGCATAATTTGTGTTGCTTCATTCTTTTCGTATCTTGCATAGTTTGACCTCAAAATGGAATTTTTTATTTTTCATTATTTTTTTGTGCGATCAAAATTTGAATTTCGGAATTTTCAAAAAATTCAAAAAGTTGTAATGACAATATTGTAGGGTGTTCAAAAAGCAACGTTCTTCATTTTCGTTTGTTTTTTGGAACTTTTTAAATGATATAACTCCAGTAATTTTTATTTTTTCAAAGAAAGTCATAAGAATATTTTGTTCGTCTTTTGTTACTAGAATTAAAACTGTGAACAACTTCCCTGCTTGGAAAAATTCCTTGCAAATTTCGCAAAGAAACGTGACAAAGGTTTCGATACGAGATCAGTTCAAGCTAAGAAGACTTTTTGATCTTTCGAATTTTCATCAAAAATAGCTAGCTAACAAATTTCTTCTTTTCTTTTAGGGCTTGAAAAAATGTGCCAAAGCTCAATCCAATTTGATCATTTTTTCGAAAGTAATCGTGCCTACAGACAGACAGACAGACTACAGACTACAAGCAGACAGACACCTTAGTAAAAATAGTTTTTTCTAGCTCAGAGGGTTTTAAAACGTGCAGATTTGATGAAAACCGACTTAGTCAAATTTTACATAAAACCAATACCTTCTCATTAGAATGAAAATGTAAAAAACACCCTGTACGTGATATCTTGAATTTCGAACGTCATACAAAATTTAGACGTCACGTGGAATTTCTGGGTTTAGTAAAACATGTAAATAGATGATAAAAGTTCGAATTAAAATTTTGGAAAATTATAAAAATTTAAAAAAAATTTCTGATATTCACTCTACTTATTTTTTTTCAAGTAGGCCTTTCTTATCTTTGTAATTTGAACGTAAACTGTGAAATAAGTTATCAGTTTCAAATATTTTTAATTAATTATCTGCCAATAATTTGCAATAAAGAAAGATGACTTTAGTACCATAAAAGATGAATTTTCAACTTACAAAGATGCATTTTCAATTAAATCGTCGAATTTTCAAGCCAAATATTTACATTTTCAAACGAAAAGGATGCATTTTTTATACTACAGTTAAGTTTTAAACAAAAAAGTTTATTTTAAACCAAGAAAGATGACTTTCCTATCACAAAAGATGAAATTTCAGTCCAAAAGGAAGACGAATTTTCTACCAAATAGTCGAATTTTCAAGTTACGAAGGATACATTTTCAACCAGAAGCTGCATGGTTAAATTTTAGAATAAAATTGTTAGAAGTACTTCAACTTCAAACCAAGTAGTTAATTTTTCAATAAAAAAAGAATAATTCTCCAGATAATATTTAATAGTTGATAATAATTGAACCAAAAAAGGTTTAAGTTATGAATAAAAAACAGTTGAAATCAACAAAAAATTACAAATTTTCATCCAAGTAGTTGAATCCTCAATTAAAACAGATTAATTTGTAACCGAAAAGTTTCTCTTTTAACCAAAAAAGGTGAATTTTCCACAAAAAATGACGAATTTCCAACAATTTGTCAATTAAAGGCTTAACAGAATCTTTCTTAAAACAAAAAATTTGTTGATTTGTAAAAAAAGTGTTTGAAAAAATTGTATTACGAAAAATGCTTGAAAAGAAAATTATGTAAAAAAAAGTTTATAAGAAAAATGTCTGGAAAAAAATGTATGGAACAAAATTTTGTTTAATAACGTTTTTTGAAATTAAAAAAAATTTTATTTAACAAAAAATTACGTGAAAAAATTTATGAAAACCAATTTTTGAAAAAAAATGTTCTAAGTATTTTTTTAAATTCATTTCCTTAACAAAAACTCAACTACGTCGTTAAAACCTCCCTATCGTAAACTTCCCTTCCGAAACTCCACCTATTTTTCACTCCCCTCACTTCCCCTCCTTGGAAAAAAGTACGACGCACGGACGGATGGACACCCGACGGAAACGATACGGGTTTCCGCCCGGGGTTACGAAACCCTAAAAAGGAATTATCAACAAAATAGTTCAATTTTCAACTAAAATGATGGATTTAAGCAAAAGTGAATTCTTAACCAAAGATTTCAACATTCAGCTAAAAATTAAAATTTTCAACCAGAAAAATAATTTTTTTGAACTAATATTAATTATTTTCTACCAAAGAATAGGAACTATCAATTTTCATCTAAGAGGGGAATAGTTAAATTTAAAATTAGAAAAATTAATTTTTCAATAATGGAACGAATCTTTAACAAAAACAGTTGGATTTTCAATGAAGAAAGATGAATTTTTACCAAATAGTTGCATTTTCAATAAAATAATGGAATTTTAACGACGTTTAAATGAAAAAATAAAATATAATATTACAAACCATTCGAGTATGTCAGAAGTTATCTCTTTTTGTTATTAGAATTTAAACGCACATTTTTTGATTAAAATTAACAAAGTTTGTTTGATTAAAAAAAATTTCATTGAAATAAATCGTTTTTTTTTAAATAAAAAACGGTTAGCTTTCTTTATATGGAAGTTTTGTTTTATGTACGTATATGTTTTTTTGAAATATTAGTTACTTTACAACAACTCACTATTCAAGTTCTGGGCGGACCTATAGAAATTAATCATTTATATTGTTTCGTTATTGGAATTCAATAGCATAAATTTTTATTTAAGTTAAAAAAGTTTGTTCGATTGTATGCAATTTAATCTCATTTCCTGATGACATCTTACATTCTCCAACCATTTTCCTTAGTAGGATAGAAATCTACGTGGATTTTCTTCTTTAAATCCCGTTCCCTCTATATTCCAATGAAGGATTACAGTGTGATGGAGACGGATTAACATTAGACTAAAGAATGTAAGTGGCTTGTATCAGCGCACTCGAAGATGTGCTTGTGAAAAATATAAGTAAAAAATAAATTAGCTTCTTGTCCACACAGGTGAATATTCATCAGCACGTATACTTGACTATACTCGGCCTTCATTAATATGTATCGTGGCAAATTCCTCTTCCATGACGAAGTGATTCTAAAGCAGTTCCTAGTTCCTGAACTTTTACAACAGAAGCCATTATCGAAATTAATTGGGTTTTATAAACTTCTGTTGCTCTTTCCAATATGAGACCGATAAAAAAAAGTAACGCCTTTACGATACATAAGGGGGGG
>CAKNWT010257650.1:0-21816 GCA_932066315.1 Andricus coriarius
AGTGGTTCGGTTATGGCACGCAATGAGTCGCTCGTAAAAATTGAGTTCCAACCTCTTTCTTTTTCTCTCCCTCTCTGTCTCTCGCTTAAAAATGTCCTTTTCTTAAAATCTAGCAATTTCTGAGAGTTTTCTTGTCTAAACTCAACTTTAGTATATGACGTGACTTTGTAAACGATGCATCGTGAATATTCAGGTTCTTTTGATTTTTCTAAATGTTACCAAATAAAAGTGAAATTTTAAAGTTTTGAAAGTGTTGTTTTCAATAATAAATATAATAAATTTTGTTTAACAATTGCTAGATTTTTAAATAGTGTTTTCCTAAATGTGAAAAGGAGAAAAACGTTAAACGTTAGATTGTGGATTTTTCAAAAGAAGACAAATACAGGGAGTAAACCTTCCCAGTGGGCACAAAACCATGAACATCCCAAGCACGTCCTTGGGACGTTCCTATGACGTCCAATGTCAGTCCAAACAACGTCTCTGAGACGTCTAATGTCCTAAAGATGTCTTAAAGACATAGGACGTTCTCGGGACATCTTTCGGACTGACATTAGACGTCTTAAGAGCATCCCTAGGATGTCCAAAAGACATGTACCAAAAGACGTCTTAGGGACGTCCCTAAGACGTTTCTAGGACATCCTTAATTTTTTTGCCCACTGGGTTTTTCTAATAAATAGAAAAGGATTTTTTAAATATTTTTCAATTTTCAAATTGATTGTATTTAAGAGGGTATCTCTCATGATATAACAAAGTATGGGCTGGATTAATTAATAGGTTATAGTAATTTTCTTTGACTAGATAACGGAAAGATTTCTTCTTTATAAAATGATCATTTTCTCAATCTACATTTTCGATGACATTGAACTTAATCAAATATTGTATTAATAATGTTTTATATATATTTTCTTTACAGGTTTATTCATTTTTCATACCTTTAGTTATTCCTTATAAATAATCCCTGATGAGGAAGTCTATAATGACTTCGAAACGTGTTGGAACCCTCGTAGTATAAAAAGGACGGAAAAAGGAGAAAGTGAGAGGTTGGTTTTTGGTTGACTTTTTCCCTTTTTCCCTCTTTTTTCATTATGTTATTCTTGTCTCTAATGAGCCGAAAAGTGAGGTTTTTGGAAGTTTATTTTTGACTGTGAATCAATTTTTGCTTATTTGGCAATAAATTTTTCAATTTTTGCTTAGTTTGTGAAAGTTATTCATGGAAAAATGGATTTCGTTTCAATCTTAATTTAAATAATTTAAATAGAGACACTAAACTCATGATTATATCCAATCTGTAGGGTTTGCTTATGAATATTTTTTTAGATTTCTTTTAAATTGAGTTTACATATTTTAACTAAATTTTCTTGAAAGAATTCTTCTCTTTAAGCAAATTTTTGTAAAACGAATGTCTGGATTTTTAGAAATTTAATTAGAAATACATTTGACTAGGTTGGATTGTTTTCTTTTCCTAAATGGAATATTTAATAATCTGAATGGATTGGTTTTTAAAATCATCCACAAATCTTCTAAAGTTATTATGTTTACAGGCATGGACGACTCCAACGACAGACAGACACGGTAGTATAAAATCCATTTTTTCTTCATCGGTGAGTCTGAAGACGTCGAGATTTGATGAAATCTGAGAAAGTCAATTCCCACATAAAAAATCTCATGGAAATGAAAATGTAACAAATTATTCAACATTAAAATTGACAAGGCAAATTTTTCTGAGGCCAAACAATAAATTCACTGTAATTATCACCGTTCCAAATGGAAAAATTTTCAATTATAAACTTATAAAATGGAATATTTTCAACAGGCGTTCAAAATGAAATAATTGAAAATGGAAAATATTAATAACAAAAAAATTTCTACTACAAAACGTTTGAAATACTCAACACTTTGGAACATTTTCCATTACAACATAATTTGATTTTTAATGCCTATTCGTAAAATCTTCTTATTTTTCAGGCTTAAATTTAACAAATTATTTTCCCATTTTTGTATTGTATTGAATTGTGTCTGTTGTCATTTTATCCCGAATTGTTTATTTATATATCCTAGATCTGCTTTTGGTCATTCTCCATATTTTGCACCTACTTTCATTAGAAAGACATAGTGTTGTAGATACCTGTCCACACAAAGGGTCGAATATGACTCACGGACTTTAAGCAGATGCAATGGTGCATTGTTTGACTATGAAGAAAGTTAGCAAATTTCTATTCTATCTGAAGTTAAGCAGTTAAGAATTGAAATGGTATTATCTGTCATGCATTATGAAAGAAAAAACATTTTTAATGAAAATAAATTTAAACTTACGAAAAATAAATATTTTCACAATATTTTTCTAATGGAATTTATTCTGACTGTCTTTTGTTCTTACTAATTTAAAGCAAATTTGTAAACTATAATAAATTATGGCCTATTTTTGCGAGGATACAAATACGCCTAATTGCTTAAAAAATATGTTCCTTTTGCAAATTGTTTTAACGATTTCAGATATAGAAAAATTTTCTTTCAAAATGGGAAACAGTAAAGTTGTAGAGAATGTTTGCCCCACAAAAATGCTTGTTTCACCTCTTCGGCAGTGATTGATGGGCATTCCTCCTCAGATTGTATGAGGTTGTCGCAAAATTCCTTAAATCGAATGATATTGTCAGTATTTTCTTTTAACTCTAGTGTTTTCCGGATCTTGTATACCTCTCTCCAAAAAGTCTCTACCTCTTTGGGCTTGGGTCGATTTTTGACAGAAACAGGGGGATCATTGAACAGGCGAGAGGGGTCAGCGAGAAACTGTTGATTCTCCCTGATCCATCTCTCCCTCTTCCGTATCCTCCTCCTTGCGTCAGGTAACAGCCGTATTTTGTCAACAATATGCTGCTTGATTGTCAGCAGCTTTGACTTGTTTAGTGTGTGATTCAAGATCCTCAGTTCTTGGGCGAACTTTCGAACCCTTTCCGTGAACGGTCTACCATATGTTATTTAGTCAATCACACATTGAGCACGGGACGCATTTTGTCTTGCCCATCCAATCTTCTTGTTCAGTTGATGTAAGCGTCTTTTGGTCTTTTGATCCATCGCAATTGATGGTCCAGAGGTCGGACTCTAGCGAGATTTCTCCGCGAAGGGAGGCATCCATTTCAGCCAGATCTTGGGGCTTTAGAGGATCTTGCATGTTAATGTTCCTTCTTGTCCTGAAATCGTGATCATCTCTCAGAAGGTGCCTGTTTTCCACGGTTGGTCTTATTGTCGCTTCCTCATCTTCGGCTGCAGCTTGATAAAGCAGCGGTTGGGGAAACGCTCCGCGTACACATCCATTTTTCCAGAGGTAGGCACGTTGATTTCGCAACGATTGAATCGAAACGTGCTGAAGCTCTGGGTGTTTTTTGCACCACAGAGTATGCATACGCGCCATAAAGCTTTGGTGAACAGGGATAATGCTGGCATCGTTGCAGTCTAGCAAGTCATCCTTGAGTTGATTCGTCCACTCAATGTGGGCGCTTCGCCGGTTCGTCGTCGTGTTTCCATCTAAATTATTTTCAGCACCCTGAACTCTAGGGTTATCGGCATTGTTCGCTGACCCATTGTCTCTACTTATTGGCTCTACGCGTTCGATCGTTTTGAACCGCATTTACAACTTTTGGGTGTTTTGGTGGTGTCATTGTTGTTCCCACGAGCAGCTAGGGAAAGGGTTCGTCCATCCTTGTAGAGCCCCGCATGCAAGGATAAGGCTGCATACTCTAAGAGGTCGCCCGGTATCTCAGAGTCACCGTTTAAGACACCTCACCCAGGTGCCATTCAGCTTTCGGCACGGTTGTCACGCCTCCGCTTAGGGGTTATTCCTTCGGGACCATCCCTGGACAATTTTCCGCGACGGCTTATTAATTATTGTGACCATATTCAGCAGAAACCCTTGGTACAGGGACCCTCTGTCCGCAACCCGAGGACGCGTTCGGTGGCTTTGTCATAGGCCCTTCAGTTCTATTCCAAAGGAATCGAAAAATATATGTATATATATATATATGTATATAAATGCTTTATTTCATTATAAAATTAGAATAATCATCAGAACATACACATAATGAAAGTAATCTGCATTAAACGTATGTATATTAGAGCCATTGGGCACCGAATGTTTATTGTCCTCTTGTCAATATCTGACTTCTGAGTACAGTCTTCGATGCTCGTTTTTTTCTGTTATAAGTGATTCTGCGTTAATTACTATTTCATTCAGAGTGAAAAACTCACTCCTAATATGCACACTATTTTAGTCCTATAACATTCAATCGTTTTTGCCGTTGCAAATCCACAAATCAAATAAGCAGATATGCCACATATGTTGCACAAACGTGCTACTTCCTCTGCTCTTTTAGATTTTAGCGGTCATAATTAGTTATCGATTTCTTAGCTTAACATGGTTTGCATAAATTCAGGTACATAGTAATAACATCCTTGGCAACATTTTTATGTTAATGGTGTAATTCTTTTTCCATGCGCGTACGACCACAATGATCGATGCTTTGGTGTATTTCATGAAGAATATCGAACATCTCATCGCTATGTAAAGTTACTTCCATTCACAGGTGTGATAATTTTAATCAGAGTTTTTAAACTCAGTCTACTCCCTGAACTTTTAAATTGCAGAAAGAAACTTCGGATCCGTTTAACTCTCAAACTAATAACTGAGCCTGATTCATTTTTGTAATGCTATTGCAGATCAAGTAACTGTTCTGCGGTCAACGGGTGTTAAAAATACCTCTTCACCAAGATGGATCGTCAGCTAGAGAAAATCTCACCAAACCAAATCATCGCAGTGGAGTTAGAAGAAGGAGGGCAATGATTGGTGCTCTGTGTAATATAACTGCAATCAGCACAGCAGGCTTGCATGTAATTTGTTGGCTGCGAGTATCAGAGAAGGTGCTCCCCTGCAAGATGTAACTGTATAAAGGGTATTCTAAAGTGTATGAAACTCTCCTCTTGAGATTGTTACGAATAAAAAGTCAACATGTATTTATGTTAGTCATATTGACTTTTATGTACGTGTGTTTTTATGTAGAAGAAAAAATTGGTAATAATTTTGCTTTATTTACCTGAAATGAATATGTTCAATTTAAATTTTTTGATATTTTTTACTCAAAGATAGGTATTAGGCAACCTGCAGAAAACTAATTAAATCCATTTCAACACGTTTGTTTACCCCTTCAAGTTAGACAACTCGAAATATTTTGGCTCTGTGCAAGGTATATGACACTAACCTCTCCACAATAACAAAAGTATATTCTTCGATTTTATCTCCTTTGTATTTCCGTTTAATAAATCCCATTCTCTTTCTTCTATCCACCCTATTAATTCCTGCCCTTCTTTTTTCCATACCCCATATTCCGAGTTTGTGCTAATCTTCACCTCTATGTTGACACAGTGGTAAAGATAGCTTAGATTAATTTCTGGACCTGTAGATGCGCACTAGGGAAAACGTTGTACTGAAAAACAATACCAACAGCTACTCTTGAGATCATTCTAGACATCCCGCCGTTGCACCTTTTCGTCCGGAAGGGTGCGGCAGAGGAGGTCTACAGACTCCTAGAATGGGCTAACCTTAGTGATGTTGAGGTGATAGACCTACATGATATTAGTAAGCGTATGTTATGCGAGGATACTATTGAAGAGGAGGTTCATATGTCCGTGACACGACATGCTATCGACTAATTGAAGAGCTCAATAAGAAAAGCCTGTGTTTCATGGTGTGCTCTACTGATATCATCCTAGAGTTTTCAGATCAAGAACCATCTTTGAGAAACGGTCTGCCGAAATTTAGAGTCGGCAAAGACCTTGTACGGTTGGCTGGCAGCTTGAAGACCGAGATAATGCCTCTATCCTTCTTTAAATTAGTAAAATAAAAGCAAAGCTGAGATGGTTGAATCAATCTCGAAAGGGCAATCGGTCTTAGAGACTGTCTTGTCATGTGGAGGAAAACCTCCGCCCACATAACGTCGGTTCAAGAACATCTACGAATCTGGACGAAGTGATTGACTGCTTCAACAGACAATCATGGATCTTCCAGCACGACGGCGAGAATTTAAGAAAGCGACCGCGAGAAGGAATGACAATAGGACTATCTTGACAGACGAAAAATGTTTTCGTACATATTTGTACGGTTGCGTGCGATGGATTATCTATCCATCTCAGCCTCCGACGTAACTCGCATCTTAATAGGGCTAAGAACTGAAAATCGCCTGGTATGGATGGGGTGCACAGCTTCTGGTACAAATACCTGAAGTCCCTGCGCCCCATCCTTGCTGGAGCTCTTCAAAACATCTTGGAGAACCCAGATCACTTGCCCTCTTTTATGACGGAGGGCGTAACGTATATGATACCAAAAAAGGTAGATCCTGGTAGATCCTTGCTACTCGACCCTTTATAAGTGTCTCACGGCTATTATTTCGGATTTCGTCTACCAATATTGTGAGGAGCACAACGTCACGATTAAGTTTAACAGTGTGGTTGTATTACATGCATTTCTATTAATACCACACGATGGTATTGATTAGCATTGTATCCGCTGAATTGGACACTAAACAACACGTCCTATAGATTCCTGTACATGGACGACCGTAAAGTTGATGTAACCTCAGAGTCAAAACTGAACAGCCTACTTAACACCTACTGCAGTTCTCCTACGACATCAGGATGTCTCCGGGCATTATGAGACAAGGGATCCGCTCCACTCTGAAAATAAAAAGGTGCTTGCAATTGCTTTTTCGGGTCGTCTGAGTCTGTTTCTGGCGTCCGGCCTCAGTGCAAAGAATATCACAAAGGCAATTAACACCTATGACATTTCTCTCCTAACATACTCCTTTGGTTTGGTCTTCTGGTCTATAAGTGACCTCAAGAGGCTGAACAGAATTATCCGTGTGAAAATGTCTGAGCACTAAATGCACCATGAAAGGATAGCTGTAAAGAGAATAGTATTGCCACGCAAGCTTAGGGCAGAGAGGTCATGGATGTTCGTCTATTGTGTGAATCTGAGGTTACGCAATTGCGCGAATATTTCCACAACATTGTACATCACGACGCCGAACAGCTAGCTGCTCAATGACAGGGTTAATAGCTGCACAAACAACACCCCCAAACATTAAATATTCCTTGCGTGACTTGTGATGCTTTAAACCTCTGGTTAAGGCAGGTAGAACTTTTTCCGGAGAGTTGCCTCATCGTTCGGAGTTTTCTAGGCGTGAACAATGATAGCGGCTAAAATCGCCTTCTGTGGCCATCCCGCGTACACGGCAGATCACTGTGATAAACACATTTTTAATTTTTGACATGTAATGTTGACTTTTGATTTTTTATATTTTTTTGTATATTTGTATACCGTGTGAGTGTGTGAAGTTGTGTTTGTCTTTCTCCGTTTAATGTGAATAAAGTTGATATTTTAAATCGTTGGTCTCAGTCGTTGGCATCGTGAGCGTTTTTAAGAAAGATGGATCCCTATGAACGGACTCTCCAGTATGAATGTTGGATCCCTATAAGGGTTTCCAGTGTGATTGTCGGATCTCTATAAACGGGCTCTCCAGTGTGTATACTCGTAAATTATGACGAATGCGCAAGTACAAAATAGAGTTCCGAACCAACAACTTACACCAACGAATCTAGTAATCACTTGCCGCGTTTCGCGACCGTGTTTAGTAACGAAGCACCAGGTCATGAGTACCAGTGGGTGGAAGGTGGGCCAAAATAATCATTATTATTATTATCCGCCTTACCGTATGCCCAGGGGGAACTTGAGTACGTTGTGGAGAATGATCAGTGCAAGATCTACTTGAATTTTTCATTCTTCACCTCTCAACGTATCAGTGCCATAAAGCCTGATATTGTCCTCCAAAATCTGAAGACGAAGATCATTTACGTGATTGAGTTCTAGGAATCAACCGATGATAATATCACGGCAAAGGAGGAAGAGAGACAGGCTGAATATGAAGCACTTATTTTCGAGCTTAGTGGCTGTACCAAATCTGCAAAGTCTATCTTGTATTTCTCATAATCGGCTGCCCTGGAGGTAAGAAAGCTTGATTTCTTAGCCACCTCAACATGATTCCGGTTTGCTATCACCAGGCTCAGTCCATCGCGAACCGGATGCAAAAGGCTGTTCTTCTGGGATCACTTCATATAGTAGCTCTAAAAAAGTATCCAGATGTGACACCTTCACCTCCAATTGTCCCGTCTGCCGCGTAAGATCATCTGCGGCTAGAGACCCGACTCCTAGTAACAGTGTTGTACGATGTTATCTCGGGTAAATTTCCCGCTATTGCTTACCTTCTAGAACAGAAGGAACAGAAGTGGATGATTATTAGGATATTAGGATGTTACTATCTAGATGGATCATTACATCCGGGCCATTCGACCCGACATCGTGATGTGAAAAAAAGGTGGAAGTGTCTGCATCATTGACATTGCTTGTCCACTTAACTGAAATTTGCGGGCAACATATACAACCAAGATCCATAAGTATAGCGAGCTAAGGCATGAAGCAATGACAATAGAGAGGAATGTGAAACATGCATCTATTCATCTTATTGTGATTTCGGCTAAAGACAATGTGCAAGCAAGATGCACTGAACATCTTGAACATTTAGAAATCAGTAGGGTACTGGCAGCAGCTCAGAAGGCACTTTTATGAAACACCAGTCGCATTGTAAGAAACTTTTTAGACCATCAGGATGCAAGGCGATTGAAATCCCGTGGAGTGGCAGATGGTAGCTCTAAGGAAGCATCCAGAGGCGTCTGTTTTCACCTTCAACGCTTGCCGCCGCTAAGTACGGATAACACCGGTAAAAGACGAATAACAAACTACATCATGCTCCTAATTTTGTACCCACAACATCATCGCGAAAGATTTCAGATATCGTATTAAATTAACTTATAACATCCTCATCTCGTCATTCATTTGACTTGAACTAGTTCGTGGCTATGATGAAAACCCGGGTTTACCCAAGAACAAATTGAAAAAAAAGATAATAATATATTTATATAATAATAATAAAATTATATGCAATCTGTATTGTCATCGGAGTTGGTAAAGATCGATCATACGTAGATACTTTCAAAAAATATGAAACTGGTAATCTACAATATCAATCTAAGATAACTCCTTAAATAATAGGAATTCTTAACGTCATTCCGGATCAGATGGAAATGGAAAATATATAAATTAAAAATTAATAATAATTTCTAGAAAATTATCTTTCTCCTTCGCTCCGGTGGGATTCGAACACCACGTCTTCCAACTGCCGGTCGGGTGCTTTAACCAGTAAGCTACTAGAGAAATGGAAGGCAGATGCTTTTCCAGATAAACGCTTTTCATAGCAAGGTGTTGTGTTTAGAAAACAAACTAAATTAGATACCTACATTAGATGCCTTCGATCTCTCTAGTAGCTTATTGGTTAAAGCACCCGACCGGCAATCGGGAGACGTGGTGTTCGAATCCCACCGGAGCGAAGAAGAAACATCTTTTTCTAGAAATGATTAATTTTTAATAATAACACATAACCAGAAAATCTAAACCCTTGCAACACGGACCAGACTAGGTGAGTCTTATATTTTCAATGTCGCTAAATTCGAATCCGTTGTCCGTTTGGTCCTATCAGATCAGGGTCAAGGTCATTCAAGGTCAAACCTACAAAATTAATCGCTGACCAAATAAGTCAGGTCACCTATAGGTTTTTCGGGATCGTTGAATTAAAATCCGTTGTTCGTTTGGTTTGACCTTGAATTGACCTTGACCCTAATATGATGAGATTAAAGGGACAATGGATGTGAATTCAGCGACCCAGAGAACCTCTAGATGCCCTGACTTGATTGGTTAGCGATGAATTTTTGAAGTTTGACCTTGAACTGACCTTGACAACGCATTCGAATTCAGCGACCCCCAAAACCGTTAGGTACCCTGACATATTTGGTTAGCGATGAATTTTGTAGGTTTGAACTTTAATTGACCTTGACCCTGACCTGATGGGCCCAAGCGGATAACGGATTTGAATTCAGTGACCCCGGAATCCTATAAGTACCATGACTTAATTGGCTAGCGATGAATTTTGTAAGTTTGATCTTAAACTGACCTTGACCCTGACCTGCTGGGAACAAACGGACCACGGATTGGAATTTAGCGACCCGAAAATATAAGACCAACCTAGTCTGGTCTATGTTGAAAGCGTTTAGGTTTTGTGGTCCTGTGTAATTATTATAAAAAATGAGGAAGCTCATTTTTCTCACAGGTTACAGCCGAATATGTCTCAGGAATTTTGGTCAAAGTTATATTTTTTGTTTTAAATAATCTGTACGGGACTGACCCGGTATATATCATCAGCCACGGACGCATTTTTGTAATGCAATAGAGTGATCTGATAAAAGCAGTGTACCTAATTTGACATATTGGGCAAAGCCTGGCCCATCATCCACGGACTGAGTTGCAGCCAAGTGCATGATGAATTTTATTGTAATCTGTTTGCTTGTTACTATTGAGAAGTTGTGGGCACCAGAAGCTGCGATCATAGTTTCTTAAAGCAACCAATTCCGATGCAACTGGAACGTGCACGTCATCCACTCCTGCTCCTTCTATCCTAGAAGGTACGCAAGAGCGGGAAATTTATGCAAGAGATTTCGTACAGCACTGTTCCTTGGAGTTCGGTTTCTAGCCGCGGATAACCTTACGCGGCACGCCGCACAGCTAGAGATGAAGATTCCAGCTCGGGATACTTTTTTAGAGCTACCAATCTTTGTAGAATGTTCTTTGTCAGGCTCGCGATGGACTGAGTCCGACGCTGGCAAGCCGGGATTTTGTTGAGTTGGCTAATAAATATCCATTTTTGCGCAAAAAGGTATACCTGAACTCTTAAATACTGAGGCGTTTTATGAGCATATTCCGGGTGCATATTGACCCAACGGTCATTCAACCTCTGCATGAATACTCTTCGCGCCGGTGAGCTTCTTTGCCAACAGGTAAGGATGTCCCTCCTGAGTTGGCACATCATTTAAAACGATGTTCTCGCGTTTGTCCGTGATCATTGCCTGGTCGTCGCCTCGGTTCGGTCTTATTGCCACTCCCAACTGAACCCTGGCCTCCATCCGAGGGAGGCCTATTGTGGGTGGCACTGCGCGATACTGGTGGCGTAACCGCATATGACTAGGCAAAAATTATTTCAAAAACCCCTTTTTTTTAACAAAATAAGAACTTACTTTATCCCCTAAGTTTGGGGAAAGGGTCTCTATTTACTAGATTTTTATTGCATAGCGAGTTTTTAAAACATTCTACTGTTTGTTCTGATTGGAGTTCGACTTACACTTCTGATGTCCTTGCACATCACCTGCGAGCGTTGAAAGTTAAGACAGTCGCCTCTGGATGCTTTCTTAGAGCTACAAAATATCACTCTATAGGTTTTTAGTCGCTTGCTTTCTGATGGTCTAGGAAGTTTCTTATAGTAAGACAGGTGTTTAATAAAACCGCCTTCTGAGCTGCTGCCAGTACACTAGTGACTACTAAATGTTCTAGATGTACAGTGCACCTTGCGCGCACATTGCCTGTAGCCGAAATCACAATAGGATGAACAGATGCTTGTCTCACATTCCTCCATATTGTCTTTACTTCATGCCTTAGCTCGCTATATTTGTGGAGATTGGTTGTATAAGTTGCCTGCGAATTTCGGTTATAATATGTAATCTTCGTTTTCTAAAACGGGCATTGGAATGTATCTATAGAAAGGCATCCATTCCGTTAAGAATCCTAGGTTTAGCGCAAGTTGTTGATGTAAAAAGAGCAAGTAACTGGAAAGCTCTCGGTCCGGGCATGGTGCACAACTTCTGGTACAAGTACTTGACTAGCGTGGATCCTGCGTTGGCAAGGTGTTTTCAGAAGATCATCGAACACCCAGATCTGATGCTAAGCTTTATGCTCCAGGGCACTACGTATATGTTGCCTAAACGAGCAGACGCTCAATATCCATATGATTTTCGACAGATAGCCAGTCTTCCAACAATAAATAATTGTCTTACAGCTATCATAGCAGATGAGGTATATTCTCATTCGACGAGAGTGACATCCTTACAGATGAACAAAAAGGACGTTTGTAAAAACTCGCGAGGCAGTAAAGATCTAGTCACCATAGACGCTCTTGCGATGACGCAAGATCGTAAACATCAAAGAAACTTGTACACGGCATATATTAACTACAAGCAAGCAGAACATTTGCTTCTACTAATAGAACATCCTGAGAAGTATATGTAAACAAGAGCTATTGACGTGTTTTTCCAACTTATTTCTCAAGTCTGCTGGATAAAACCAGAGACTGAGGGATTGCTTTTTGCTTGTCAAGACGGTGTTATAGACACCTTAGTTTACCGGAAGCGCATAATGAATGTACCTATGGGCGATACCAACTGCCGATCGTACAAGCAGGAACCAGAAATACTGGGACATGTTCTCAGTCGATTCTCGTAATATGCACGCTACGGGTATAGAGAGAGACAATGCGGCTGCAAAAGTTTTGTATTACCATCTTCGGCACTTCTATGGCTACAATGCCTGATATTGTCCTCCAAGATCTGAAGATGGTGATCATTCACGTCATCGGCTGCCTTTGAGGTATAAAAGCATCATATCTCAGCCACTGGCTTACCTGCGTTAACCCAAGAACAACGTATGGGTGGAATCCCACTCAAGCTCTGATTACTTGAAGCTGCGCATACGTGAATATTTTTTTATCAACATTTCCTGTCCAGTACCCTCCAGTCCAGTCTAGTTCTAACCTTTGATGGTCAGAATGGACAAGAAAGAATATGTATTTTGCGAAAAATGTCGTAAATGTTCGTGTGGTGAGCATAAAAAAGTGATTTGCTATGGCTGCCTGAATGCTGATGATCTTCAGAATAATTCAGTTGAGAAACATGATACCTACTTATTTCAAAAAAATTTCGTTACCACAAAAGGAAAGTTTTTTATACATATTTGATTTGGAAGAATTTTTCCCAGAAAAGTTTTGTATTTGATTTTCTTAGTTCATGAAGAGATTTTTATCTAGTATTATTGGTTATCAAGCATTATTTGCAATAAAAATTTGCATTGAAAAGCAATATTTTATTACTCTGAAATGGATTACCAACCATCTCTCCCCTTTAGAACTTCAAATGCATCACAAATAACAGGAAATATTTATTTGGTTTGCATGCCACCCTACGCTGTTATTAGTGTACCGAAAGTTCACGTTGTTGCTCTTGGGTTAAGCTCAGTCCATTGCGAACCGGATGAAAAAGGCTATTCTTCTGAGATCACTTCATCTGGTTCGTCAACACTGATCCTTATAAAATTTTACGCTGGAATTGTAGCTTTGAAAGAGTATCTAGAGTATCTAGAAGCTAGAGTACGGACTTCAAGGAACAGAGTTCTGCGATGTCAACTCGCGTAAATTTCCCTCTCTTGCTTACCTTCTAGGACAGAAGAAGCAGGAGTAGATGACGTACACGTTCCGGTTGCTTCGAGATTGTTTACTTTAATGAACCATGATCGTAACTTTCGGCGAATACAACTTCTAATAACAATAATAATAATAGTAACCCTGCCGAAGGTGTTCTTTCGTTGGCGTCGCGGTAGGGCTTGAGCTTTCCTCTCATGACTTTGATGGCTTTCTTGGCTGTAGCATTTCTACTGACAGGTTTTCCCATGCCAGACAGACAGAGAACAAAGAGGAAAAGTACTAAGAGGAACACCAAAACCCATTAACTACATGGAGAGTGTGTTGAATATTTTGAAACTTTTATCGCTTCCCGAGGTTCGTCAAAGCGCCCCTGAAACTACCGCTGGGGCCACCGCATGCAGGACGGTGGTGATGGTGAGCTGCGAGATGGTTAGTTAGATCTCATTAATCAAACAGCTGCCCAGCAAGAACATTTGCGACAAACAGAAAACAGTGGAATATCAACTGTGCTTGCTGAGGATGCTTTGGCCAGCGTTAGAATTTACAGTCAACCACCTCAACAGAAATAATGTGAAAGAGCATTAAGTGAGATAACACAATGAAAGAGAAACTGATGCGTCTCTATTATGAAAGCGCAAAGTATGAAACCAAAAGCGAAAAGGGATATAACTTCAGAACAATGTTTGCCGCAAAGTATCTTAACATACAGGGAGTTTCGGTAAGAAAACCACATTCTCCAGAGGAATATGGCCTAATTCTACCAGAGGCAGAAGCAGAGGTTCAGAAAACAAGAAGGCGATTTAAATGGACCTACCATATGCACACAGATGTTATGCGCCTTTATTTTTTGGCAGAGCTAGCCACAAGAATAAATAAGCTGAATCTAGCAGACCAAAAACTTTAAATATCTGTAAACAGATTGCTTTCGGCTGTTCAAATAGTTGCCATAAAAGTGGATGTGGTACAGCAGCTTACTCTTAATGAACTCACTCTGGAAGATGTGGAAAACAAAGACCCGATTGAAGCTGAAGGCATAGGGGCTAGGTATAATAAACATCAAGCACCGGATCCACTAGAACAACATCCGAACATTAATAACGTTGATGTAAACAGCGAAATCCCAGAAAAACGACAGCAACTTGCACTAATAAAACACTTGAACAAATGTAGCGTCTGTCCCAGGAAGGGATCGAGATCCACCATGGAAAATGAGTTTGAAAGCTGATAGACTATGTTACTAAAATTATTCAACCTCGGTACATTGAGACATTGAAAACAGCAATATTAGATGAGATTATAGACTCCCAAAGGCAGGAAATTGATGTTCTAACTGCTAGACTGCGACGGTACAAGAAAAGTAGTGCAAGAAGGTAGCAAAACCGAACCTTACAGGCAGATGACAGAAGGTTCTACCGTGAAGTGAGTGTAAAGCAAAATATGTAGCAAGATACCGAAGTCCCGCTTCGGGTCCCTTCTTATTGGGTAGTCCCGCGCATTTCCTTGAAAAACTAAAACGATTTAAAAGGCATTATAAAATATATAATCGCGATGATTTGGAAATTTTGGACCCGTTATTAATTCAAGATGCTAAAGATTTACTGTTGTTCAACAAATTAAAATTCTTGGAAAACAAAATGAGATTTTTTCGAAGATTAAAAAAATGCCTTGTTAGATATATAGAATGCACAAGTGTGACTACTGCCATCAGAGCACTAGAGTAGTGCTATGTGTCGGGCCTAAGAGGGAGCTACAGGCAACATCGCTCACTCCGCGAAGATCGCTCGTCCGTGTAGGCTGCAACCATCCTATGTTTTTCAATAAACCACGATTTCCATTGCTCTGTGTGTCCACTCTTTTAACAGGTCATGGGCCCAGACACCCAGTTCGCGTAAAAACGGAATCTACATACAATCGAAGGCGTACAAAAAGAAGTGAAAGTTTGAACCAAGCCAGCCTATAGTGCGAAAGTGCAATAGTCTTAAAAATGGAGGGCGATCTGTTGAAAATTGCAAAACTAAAAAGTGTTGAAAACTGGAGTGTCTGGAAATTTCAAATTCGTGTTATGCTATCGCCTCATGAAGTTTTTGAAGTTGTGGACGGAGCAGTGACAAAACCAGACGCTTCAGGAAATACCGAGTGAGATACGCCAACTGTACAAAAAGAACGCAGTATGCGAGAGACTTAAAAGAGTTCAATAAAAAGGATGGCGTTGTTCAAAAGTTTATAGTGACGTCGATTTAAAGGCAAACAATGACGCACATACTAAACTGCCAGTCAGCAAAAGAAATGTGAGATAAACTCCATGCTATCTACGAAAATCGGTCAGACGCGAGTGTCCACGTGTTACAGCAAAAATGGTTTAGCCTCCAGAAAGATCCCAGTGACGACATGGCAATCCATATTTCGAGGATTGAAGATTTGTGTCACAAATTAAGAAGGCTAAATGAGAATATATTTGAAAACATGCTGATAACGAAAATTCTCATGACCCTTTCCTCGAATTAAAATTATTTTCGATCTGCTTGGGATTCAGCGAATGTCCGTTAAAGAAGGCTCGAAAAGTAATGCTCTTGTGGCTAGCGGTGGAGGTGACAATTTTCGGATAAATACAAGAAAATTCAAGAAGAATAAAGAGCATAATAATACTATAGGAAAAAGCAAATACAACGCTTCTCGAAACAAATCAAAACAAGCAATCTGTTGGCACTGTGGAAAGGTCGGTCACAATCGCCGTGACTGCTGGCACCTTTCAAGTAATTCTCAATGGCCTGCGCATTGTGACTCATGACGCCTCAACAACAATAAATCGTCGGAAGACAGCAACGTCCTTGTAGGAGAATCGCTAATCTCAACAAATGGAAATACACAGTCAACAGCATGGTTCTTGGATTCTGGAGCATCGCAACACATGCCTAGCAAGCGAGAGTACTTTACATCGTTCGAGCGTATTGCTCGTCTGCCGATTCGCCTTGCAGATGGGCATCCAGTGTACGCTGAAGGTGTACCCGGTAAGAAGGCTTGCATTCAAAGGTATTAAAAATTTCAATACCAATGAACGCCGTTTCTGTCCTTTTTTGAATCACTGACAAGTAGCGAAAATATTTATATTCCAATCACTTTCAAATCCGATCGGAGCTGTCAAATGTAACCTCAAATAAATTAAGAACGCCATTTTCGTTTAACGCATTAGAACTATTAGAAGGTGCTTCAGAAGCATGAAATTGGCATAATTTAGTAGGTTTGTGCATAAAAATACATCGCTTTATCACGAACCTCTCGTTTTATTTAAATGTGATTAATTAAAAATATATAAAATCATGATAAGATATTTAAAAAAATTAGTTTTCATCACAGATACCTGTGTATCAATCAATCTTGACAACGTAAAATGGCTCATACTTTGTTCTTAATTGCTTTTAAACTCATTATTATTCGAAAAACAGTAAATAAGAACAGTGAAATGTGCAAGTTAAAAAGGGATTAAAAATGTTATATTCCAATGTCGATTTGGAGTATCCAAATGTATGCAGAAAAATGGTGTCGCCACTTGGTAAAGAAAGCTATTCAGTTTAAGAGATAACTTCTACTGCTATGGGGTTTCAAAACGCGAGGACAAAAACGGTATCGAAAAGGATTCAATAATTCAATCGCGGCAATAGACGAAAACCCGAGAATAGTAATTTATTTAGAATGAAAGTAAAAGTCGATAAAGTAGAAAACTCGTACTTTCCTGAAGAAAGCGCGAATACGCCAATTGAGAAAAATATGTTGCAGGTGTGGCACGAGCGTGTAGCCCACGAAAATGTTGCGCATGTTAAGAATTTTCTTAGAAATAATAATGTTAAGGCAAATGAATCGAAACAGTTCTGTGGTGCTTGTGCGCTCGGCAAAATGCACAAAAGTCTCTTTCCATCTAGCGAAAATCATACAACCAGAGTAGGCGAAATAATTAATTCAGACCTATGTGGGCCAATGAAAACTAATTCCATCGGTGGCTCTCGATACTTTTTATGATTTAAAGATGATTATTCGCAGTACATTGATCTTTACTTTTTGAAACATAAAAACGAAGTAAAAGACTGTTTTATTAATTATACGCAACGCTTAGAAAAAGAAACAGGCATGAAAATAAATACACTAAGAAATGATAATGGCTTAGAATCTGTCAATAAAGAATTAAGTGAAATAATTTTTAAAAACGGTCTCAAGCATCAAAGAACTGTTGTTCACACGCCTCAACGAAACGGCAAAGCCGAGCGCGACAATCGCACGCTTGTAGAAGCAGCGCGTACCATGTTACTCGCTAAAAATTTACTAAAAAATCTATGTGCAGTGGCCATAAACACAACAGGGTACGTACTAAATAGAAGTAGAAGAACTAGCATTCCGGAAAAAACTCCGTATGATTTTTGGCACGGAAATAAATGTAACTTCAGCTATTTTAAAATTTTCGGTACTGAGGTTTATGCACATATTGATAAAAATCAGAGAAGAAAATGGGATGCGAAATCTAAGATCGGTATTTTTATAGCTTATGACGATTGTACGAAAGGCTATAGGATATTGATGTGTGATAAAAATAAAATAGAAAAACACACAGATTTTTCATTTAAAAATGAGTTAGAATCTATTACTGTAAAAACAAAAGATAATGAACATGATTTTTGCATTTTTGAAGCACCTTATAATACTAATCAACCTGAACACGACATAGTTAATAATCTGGAAAATGAAAAGAATGTACCCGAAAATATAGAAAACGAGAATATAAATCAGAACATAATTGTACCCGAACAGGCAAACGAACAAGCATATAACTTGACAACCAGTAGAAATTTGCAACCACCAGATCGTCGCAACATAGTAACCAATTATATGTTTGATTTTGAAAGCATTGAAGATTTGCTTATTGCGGATTTTGATGAACCAAACAATTACCAGCGGGCAATAAATAGCGAGGAATCACAGGCTTCGCGAGAAGATATGAATGAAGAAATTTTAGCACTGAATAAGAATAAGACTTGGATTGTAGTTAATGCACCAACAAATGCAAAAATACTCTCTAATAGATGGGTTTATAAAGTAAAAACGAATCCGGATAAAAATAATGTAATATTCAGAGCACGATTAGTTATAAAAGGTTTTCTTCAAAGAAAGGATGTAGATTATAAGGAAATATTTAGCCCCGTGGCAAGATACAATTCGATTCGAGTCTTCTTAGCTGTAAGCGCTTCAGAAAATTTGCATTATATGCAATTCCATATAAAATCAGCTTTTTTAAGCGGCGACCTAAAAGAAAACGTGTATATGCACCAAACTGAAGGTTTTGAAGACGAGTCGGATAAAGTATGTTTGTTAAAAAAGAGTTTATATGGATTGAAACAATCTGCTAGATAATAGAACACGAAATTTATAAAGCGTTTAGAAAAATTTGATTTACATCATACAAATGCTGATCCGTGCGTTTTTATTAGTAAAGGTGATAAATAAAAACTCTTTTTAATAATTTACGTTGATGACGGTGTAATCGCCTCGAAAAGTAGAGAAAGACTATATCTGTTTCTAAAATATCTCGAAGAAAATTTCGCAATAACGTTTAATTCTCTAAAAACCTTTTTAGGTGTAGAAATTCATACTTTGTCTAACGGTTCGTTGTTTGTACATCAAAAAACATATGCTGAAAAGATTGTGACTAAATTTAACTTAGACAATGCTAATAGCGTCCGAATATCGGCTGATCCAAATAGAATTTCTGCTATTTTTGAAAATGGGTGGGATGGGAGTGCGAACAATGTTCCGTATAAAGATGATACCGGTAGTCTCATGTTTCTCGTGACCATAACTCGTCCGGACATTGCATTTGCAGTGGGAGTGCTTAGCCGATATGTGGAAAATCCATCGAAAATTCATTGGAATGCAATAAAAAGAGTAATAAAGTATGTAAAAGTATGACAGGGTACCGTCCAATTTATAAAAGTAACAATGATTGTTCAAAAATATCAACGTATCTAATGTTGCCAGTTCTGCCGCTTTACGAAGTTCAGGAGGCGTGCACTGAAAGACTTCACTTCCGCCCGAATCTGACATTTTTTCAATTTTCGATAATATCACATTGATTTAACTATTGAAGAAAACCGAACAAACACGTGACAGCATTCAGAAATAAGGTTATAAACGCCATTAGCCTCTTCGCCGCTAGGTGCGCTATAGTTGCGCAAGTCAAAGCTTTTAAATCATTTTTTGCAATCAGAAACTTAAAACAAAAATAATTTGGATCATATTTGTCTTTATTAATACGGCGCTTGCCGCGCGACGCCAAGAGTGCGTGCATGCCTACAGTTAAAATTGAAAAAAATATTATCAAGAAGAAAAAGAGCGAGATTTCCCTAGAGCAGTGGTCGGCATGCTCTTGACCAAGTCAGGGTAGCCTGACCGGCCTGACCAACGACCTATTTTCTGGTCAGGTACCTGCGAGCTCGGGCAGACCAACCCTCCCCTCAGCGGTCCTTTGTTGGAAAATGTGAGAAAAAATTGAAATTATAAGTTTCTTAATTCTGAAATCCGCGATTTAAAAATTATGTATTTGGAATCTACATATTTTTACGATTCCAACGACATAAAATTTGTCTATAAAGGTTAAAAATTTGAGAAGTATTTAGTACAAAATTAAATATTGAGCTAAAGTTTCTTGATATTAAACTCCTTCAAATTTTCAACTTTTCTAGGCAAGTAATACATCATTGGAATCGGAAAAAAATACATTGACCTGCCTGTGGACAAAAGACCCTCTGCTGGAGTAAACTCATTCACACTGAGGTTCATGAACAGACCGAAAAGTAGTAGAAAAAATTATTCCGGGACGAACCTGACCATACCTGAAAAGTGAGCAAAAAGTTTGCCGACCGCTGCCCTAGAGGATATTGACTACGTGACAAAGACATAAGCCCCCACCCTGTGACCAAGCGTGGTATTTTGAAGTCAACCCCCCTCCCCCAAACGGGTCACTTAGTATGAGTACGTTCCCTACCATAATTTAAAATCGAGAAACAAAACGAACAAAAGCGTAATAACGGTAACGGGGATGAAAATAATTCCAAAAATAATACGGAAAACAAGAGGGAAAATGAGAATGGTCAAAAAAATACTCAAAACGGAAACAAAAGTCAAAATAACCAGGGTAAAAATCAATATAAAAAGCGATTTCCATTTTAACACCTCGGATGTCCATTCCTACCTTTTCCAAGTTAAAACCACACAAATTTTAGACCTAATTTCAAACCGCGAATTCCACGAGGTTTCCAATCCAGATTTCAAAACAATAGACCGAGATATCCATTCAATCCTTACAATAAAATGTGACCAGTGTCTCAAGAACTCTCAATATAAATTAAGTTATAATTCGGATAAAAAACAGGATTCAAACACATACTAAAAAGAAAACAGAAATAACTCAAACTGTTATCATTGTGAATTGGTGAGCCATTTTGAAAGATAACACTGGTTTACAAAAAAAAAAAGGTGATGACTATTTGACAAGACCACTTTATCCTTATGTATTTTGACGCGCTGAATATGAATCCGAGGTCTATTTACCTCCATCACGTCAGGTTCAATGTCATTTCAAGGTCAAATACAGGAAAAGCCGTGCAATGAACTTCAAAAACCTTTTACATATGTTTTTAAGGTCGCTGAATATGAATCCGAGGTCTAATTACCTCCATAACGTCAGGTTCAAGGTCATTTCAAGGTCAAATACAGGAAAAGCCGTGCAATGAACTTCAAAAACCTTTTACATATGTTTTTAAGGTCGCTGAATATGAATCCGAGGTCTAATTACCTCCATAACGTCAGGTTCAAGGTCATTTCAAGGTCAAATACAGGAAAAGCCGTGCAATAAACTTCAACAACCTTTTTAGGGTTGCTGAATCCGAATCCGTTGTTCGTTTGATCCCGGAAGGTCAGTTTAAGGTCATTTCAAAATCTGATGAACCAGATACTCGCTCGTTCCACTTCTAAGTTGCGTCTTCAACGGTTACAAGTCGTTATTCTCACTTACTTGCTGGCGTTCACTAGCGACACATCTTTTGGATTTAATTTGCTAAACTCAGAGTACCCCGCACACTTTACATTAAAATCCGGCCTCGGTCAAATTGGCTGAAATTGCAACATAACATAGCTCAAAGCCTCCTGATCAAAAAATCCTAATGGGTACCAGTCTAAAAAATCAAAAGTTTTCGAGATAGGTGGGGTTTAACGCGAAAAATATGACCAGAAGCGAATCTAATGTCCCACTTGAAACTTGAAGATGAGATGCAGATTTTTCAATAAAATGTGACAATATGCGTGAGCATCTTATGTTTAA
>CAKNWT010257653.1:0-13516 GCA_932066315.1 Andricus coriarius
AAAAACAACAAATTTTCCACAAAATAGTTGAATTGCCAGCTTAAAAATATAAATTTTCAATAAAAAAGTTAACTATGAACTAAATAGTTGAATTTTAAACTAAAAGTGATCCATTTTTAAATAATAATGAAATAGTTAACCCTCCGACACAGATAATAAACTGCAAAGTTGGAAAGCATTATTAAAGAGGAGACGAAGTCGGTAAAATTTCTTATCGACAAATTCAAACTGCGCGGCTGTGGTAACATAATGACGAAACTGTGCGGTTGCGTGACTTCGAGGAAACGGAGTTCTAAATATTTATAAAATTTCGAAAAAATTGCAGACTTACGAGACTTTGAGTTTTAGGGTAATTTTTTTTTTGAAATGCCACTTATTTGGTTCTAATTGTCCAATTTATCTTTTTGAAGTCTTAATTTTTTTGCTCTAAGAATAAACTTTAAAATAAAAATAAAATAATTTCTGAAAATTTTGTTAACAAAATAAAAATTATAAACGCGATACCCAAAGAAGGTGGGTTTAAAAATTTTGTGGTACAGAAAGCTATAAGTTTGCTTTACAAGACCTGCAAATATTGAAGTGTGACAGCTACTGGTATTCGAGAAAATAATTGAAACGTCTCGTCTTGAATTTTTTTAATTTTAATTTAATTAATTCATTACCAGACCAATATTTTCGTCTAATTTTAACGTTTTATTCAAATGAAAGTTAACAAAATTTTTAATACATCATTATTAGCTGATTTTTGAAAAAAATTGGTAATTTCTTATTTAATAAATAAAATGTCAAACGAAAATTTGTTGAATCTTGAAGAGTACCATTTTTCATAAAGTATTCACATTCATTCGAAAATATCTGGAATCAATAAAAAACTATCCAGAAATATTTCCCAGTAAGACTAGAAGTTTAAAAATTTATGGAATTTGTTATAAACAAATGAGTTAATGTAAATATCTTCGTTGGGATTATCAGTGTTCAATCACTCATTACAACTAAATTTTATAAATAAATTTACAGACAAAAATATTTGCTAAGTTGGATTAATGAAAATTAATCAATAAATTATTATTTGATAAGCTAATTCGACAAATAATCAACCGTTTCAGTTATTTGCGATAAAATAAATACCGTTTCTATTACGGAATCGGCCATAAATTACTCTATAATTAAAAACAATTTATATATTTGATCACTCGGTAACAACCTTTCCCAACCGAAATTTTTGACCAGCAAAAAAAACGATGGAAAGGAGGACATTTTGTATTTTGTACTTGAAAGTGTGAAGCTTGAGCATTTTCCAATTTAAAGTGTCAAATTTGGACATTTCCTAATTAAACGTGTCACATTTGGACATTTTATGGTCGTACGGGTCAAAATTTGGCAATTCAATCGAAGCTTAGACTTTTTCCCATGAAATATTCCAAATTTGAAGATTTGGATTAGCAAATGTCCTTAAACAGAACGATTAACAGAACACATTACAGTGATTTCTTCTATTTTACTGTAAAGATTAATATAGTTTATTATAAAATTTGTTTAGCAGTCATTCAAAAAAATAATAGGATAGATGTTTCGTGCAGGTTTGATCAAAACTATCTTACGAAAGGAAGCGTCTTATGATTTTAATTATGCAATTACACAAACATTTACTACAGTCGGACTGAAATTAAATAATATAAAATTCAATAATTTTCGTTTTCTACATTGTTTTAAAATTTGTAACGTTTTTAAAGAATAAGCAAATCGATTTTATCTCTTATTTACAAAAAAATTCCATGAATATGTATATATATAAATATACATAAAATTATTTTTTACGTTATTTTTTACGATCTTGTCTCTTGTGTGGTTTTTTCCAAACATTGAATTTTTTATTTTCAATTCTATTTTTTACGAATAAAACAAAAACAACGGATCTTATCAAAAAGTGATTAATAACGAATTCGTAGATCTATTTTATATGCACAATTTTTGTTTTTTCATATCTTGCATAGTTTGACCGCAAAACGGAATTTTTTATTTTTTATTATTTTCTTGTGCGATCGAAATTTGAATGCTTGATTTTTCATAAAATTTAAAAAGTTGTTGTAACAATACTGTAGGATATTGAAAAAACAAAGATTTTCTTTTTCTGACTTTTTTCATATCGTGCGTTTTTGAGTAATAATAATATCCGTGCATATAATTCTTAAATATAAAAAAAGTGTTCTTAAAAAATTTCAAAATATGCTCACATTTTGAATTTGTATGCAAAATGGCTGTCTAACGAACTTGACCTTCATTTTACGTCAATTATTTTGAAAGTTATTGTGCTAACAAACTAAAAATCTTCAGACAGACAGAATAACAGAGAGACAGACATTTTGTAAAAACCTGTTTTTTGGGTTCAGGGGGTCTCAAAACGTGGAAATTTGACAAAAATGGAGGTGAGGGGGGGGGGTCGTATTTTACACAAATCAAATACCTTCTCTGATGAGAATGTAAAAAACGTTGCAATTAATCGATGAACTTTTATAACATTCTAATAATGTACAAACCTAAATGTTGCCTTATTGAAGTCTGAAAAAAAGTTGAAATCTATTTTTTTTTCATTTCCAGACAAAAATGGCTCATTACACTTATTCTGTGGTATAATTTTTTCTATACCAAAAGACAAATCACATATTATTGGACATTAAACTGCACAATATACAAAAGTGTACATAAGATATACAGGGCCGGCTTTAGTAAAATGGTGCCCCCCCCCCCCGAATTCTATTAAAACACTGAAATTATATTTTTATATTCTCATCTCAATGAGACAGTACGGGAGAGTGGGGAATGGTATCCGTGCGGGGCACGGTGACTATTACAAATAAGGCCCATAATTAAATTTTATTAATCCGACTCAGAAAATCTTTTTGTCTCCTCACGAAATTATTTTTATCCATTTATTTGATTATAACAAATTCGATACATTTTTAAACGGTCCATACTTCGTTTTCTTTTATTAAAAGCAGAAGAAAACTTTTACCTTTAACTCAAAATGCTTATTTGCTTAATATTGAAAATTTATACACAGAATTGCAAAATTCTACGATTTCAGTCGAAGACGGTGAAAACTATTCAATTTGATATTATAATTATCAGGAATTTAGCTGCTATTAAGATATCAAAGTTATTACTTCTAGAGGTAAATTTAACAATTGTTGCACTCAAAATCCTAGGCTAAAAAATTAGGATAGAAAAAGTTAATTAAACAATGATTAAAATCGTCAAACTTTGGAAATTGTTCCTTGAGGAAATATTTAATTTAAATGATATTAGTATATAATAAGTAGACGTGACAATGTACGGACTGTGTATTAAAACTAGAAATGCATCATCAGGCAAGTTTTGTTTAATCATTATTATTGAAATGGAGAAAGCAGCTTGTGTCTGCTATCAGTCAGTTGAAATTCTCTCATTTTGTGGCCCTAGTGATTAGTAGAAATTGCTATCACCCCCGATACAAAGGTTTCCAATTTGTCAAAGAGAAATGCTGTTAGAATAATTGATGGGTATTGAAAAGGCTATATCTTCAAGCTTCGACATTATACATTCATCAGGCATGAATGATCACTGAAAATTACATCAAGTACATTTCCATCATGGAAGAGGAAAGAGTATCCAGAAACTATTCCATCCATTTCATAATAAAAAATTGACTGATAATAATATCAATGAATTAGACTCTTCTAATTCGATCTTATAAATAATTGTTCTTTTATTTATAATTGGTAGAATTATATATAGGTACCCGTATATCTATTATGAGTGCTGAGAAAATTAAGTTTATACTAAAAAATTGTTTCTCGACATTCTAGAAAAAATAAGTAGGCACATTATAAAATTCGATAATATTAATAATATTATTTATGTGCGATAATTATAAAATAAAATTGGTTTAAGCGCACTGCTAAATAATCCTCCTGGAATATGTTAAAAGTGCAGTTTATAGAGAGTCGAACAAAAGGACATTACTTTCAGTGAATGCACAAACTCGAAATGCAAACTTGACAATAACACGTGCACTCGAAAACGAAAAGTTTTGGTAAACGTAGAAATATGGAAACACAAATAATCGTCGGATGCTTTTACTATTACGGTACACCAACCTAACGCTAACAGTATTGTGTGCTCCTGTTCGTGCATCGCTGGTTCAAACAACGAACGGTCTGATTCATTTGAATTTTCACTGGGTTAATCAAATTCGTCGTTTTCGCAGTATATTTTTTATTTACTTTTGTTTTTTTTATAGAAAGTACGTGAAAAAACTTTACAAGTTTGAATACAATGAAAAAATATATTCTAGATTTTTATTTTCCTATTCCAAATTCGTCGTTTAATTTATAACTCAAATAAATTTATAACTCTCTTTAATGTAACTCATATAACTCATTTTGTTAAACATATTAATGACAATAGACACATTAATAAATTTCTGTTACGATAAAAAAACTCGCGTGCTCGAATATACTTGTATATGTTAATATGTATATACTGTCCTGTTTTTTAAGAACACGTTTAACTCAGAAAAGAGTGAAACCGAGGAAATCAATATTTTGCTATGCTTATAATGTCTTATTTGACCACGATCTTGTGAATTTTGACAAAAACATTTTGGTAAAATTTTAATTAGTGGACGCAAAATGAGGTAACGGTACGAATTTGGAAGAAATAATTCGAGAGAATGCTGTCAACTTGAGTTAATGGTACTCTGTGTGAAATCGTGAAATCTTACCCCGGGAAAAGGTCACGATCATTTTGAAGAATACCATTAACTTAAATAAATATAATTTAAAAAAAAGGTCACGATCATTTTGAAGAATACCATTAACTTAAATAAATATAATATTCAATAATAATTATTATCGTGACTTAATTAATATTAATTTATTCATTGATGAATTAATTCACCCTTATTGAATATACTGTTTAATAATTACTGTTAATTAATGTTTATTAATTTTGAAATAATATGTCCTAATTCAATATTTTGAATATTTGGCAACGAATAATAATGATATCAATATAGTAACATTATTACTATCTAAACGGCATTCAAAACGGCATCACAGTAAACACTTTGGGATAAATTTTGTTGCATCTAATTTCATGATGGGGTTTCATCTCGCTCGGAGTTGGGGTACGTGACTATCGCCTATTGTTTTTGCCGCAAAAATGTAAAAACATTTAACAGAAGGTGAAGTTTCGTACCCCAAGTCCGAGGAAAACAATACCTTGTGTGGTGGTACCATTCACACTATCAAGACTAATTTTTGTTGCAGGGATATGGTACCCTGAACTTAGCGTTAGATTAGTGCTTTGCTTTTTCTGTGATTAAAATAATTGTTTTTATTATTGTATTGATTATTATTATTGACTATTAATATTTATTATCAGAATATTCATTAACTGAATTAAATATTATGAAACAAATAATAATAATAATATTCAAATTGGAAACGTTACAAATTTGAATTCAAGCAGGTATTTTTATTTAAATATTGATATTTAAATGAAGATTTCTTTAAAATTTGTAAATTTATATATTGTCATTACATTGCTTGGTGCTGAAAAAACACATGAATCGTATAGAATTATCTGACAAACCTGGGCAATTTATTAAATAATTGGAAACAACTATAATTGAGGATGTTGAATCCTGACTTTGAATTACTTTAATCTACTTTAGTTCAAGATAAGAAATATGAACATTCAAAAGCATGTTTGAAAGTATGAAAAAATATATAGAAAATCTAAACGAGTACTTACATTTGAAATAAATAAATTTACTTTCTAAATATATTTTCTATAAAACCAGAATTTTAAAATGCAGCAAGCATTTGACATAATGAAGCTTACAACTAATTATTCATTAACCATTAAGTTTTCCCAGAAGGCGGCGATATTCTTTGGAATTAGGAACAATAACCTTTTCAAAACGTCGGCTTCTTTTGTTTTCGGGATTCCCCGAAATTGAATAATTTTTATTAATCTGGTTACAGCGTTTCTCGAAATAAGAACTTTTTTCTGGCTCCTTAATATTACGGAAGTATATTCGGCCGCCTATTTTATAAATCGCAAAGTTTCGGTTCACTTTCTCGATTTAACGGTATTCTTGCGAAATAATTATCGACACAATTGGAGTTAACGGTGTTCTTGCGATAATTATGAAATAATAATTATTTATAGTATTAACAATTTTTAAAACTGGTTTGAGTAATTAGGTGTATCAATCTTTCACGATTTAATTGATATGAAAGACTCATTTTTCGATTTTTTTAGTTAGAGTATTCTGTAGAATTAGAAGTAGGGCAATATACATTATGACCTTGAGGAAATAGACGGGAAAATTCTCGTTTTCAGATTTCCTCAATGTGAATCAAATTTGTCAGATGTTAAAGAATACATTTTAGCAATACATTTTTAGTTGGTTCCGCAAAAACAAATTGGGACTTTTCATGGAATAATGTTGAAATGTGAATTTGTTTATAAATATTATTTAAACAATTTAAAGTTGTTGTTGATTTGAAAAAATCACCACAAGGAGTCTCTGGCAAGACATTTTTGTTTGATTCTGCAAACAAATTGAGAAAACTGTGTACTTTTTTATAAATTTTATTTTGATAATTGCCAAGCAGCAGTTATTCTTACCTAATCGCAATTAGGCATTAATTTATCTCCTCGCTGCTCTCATATTTTATATAAAGAATATAAATTTGAAACAACTAATTATTTCGAATCACGAGAAAATGGCTTTTGTACAATTATTTGTTAAAAACATTATGATTTTTGTTTCTTACTCTAACCTACTGAAAATTATTGCTAGATAGTTATTATTACACTAACTTAAGCTCTTCTTCAGTCAATCTGAAGATTTAAAAAAGGGGAACATCTGATATTTAGGAAAAAAATATTGTTTACTTTGTTGTTAAATAAAAAAATTCTGTTTTGTCAAAGTGAATTTTCTGCACCGACATATGATTCTTGCAAGCCTTATGGTTGTTTAAAAAAACATCAAAATCCATTGAAAATTGGCTACCATCTGTCCAAAAAATGTATATACCTCAATTTTCGTACAGATTATAGTGAAAATCTCAGACAAAAAATTCTAAAAATATGGGACAAAGTATATCATTTTAAAAACTAGAGATCTCCTTTTTTATGGTGTAATTTTTTTCGTGTCCTGTTTTTGAATATAATAAATTCATGCTGTTACCTTCAATGTGTAACAAATAAATCTGGGTTTAGTTTTTACCTATACGGATAGAGAGTTTTGACATTCTTAGTCAATTAGCAATTATTTCCAGATGAGTGAAAGTTTAAAAAGAACCATTACATATCTAACAATCATTTCAGAACGTTCAACTTTGAATGGCTGTTAGACCGTGAAAAAAAATTACAAAACATATGCAAAAAATATATAAATTTCTGTGATCCTTTCAGTGTACAATGATGAATTTTAAATTCACAATAATAATTAATTATTAAGTTAATAACAAAATAGCAGTGAGGTGTCATCTCCGAAAATAAACAACGTACGAAGATCATCCTTGAAGCAAAGTACAGATTTTTGGCTTTTGAAAATGGTGTTTGTAAAAACAATAAGTAAAAAGTTGTGCTTAAATGTTTGAAAAATTATTTTATTTTTCGGAAAATGCAAAGGGTTTTCGGATTATTGAAGCAATCGCACTTAAAGCAGGATACCTTGTTAATGCTACTGCTATTCCTATAACTACGAATTTCTGCCACACTACAATTGCGAGTGTCGTTCCACTAATATTTGGAAAGCCCTTTGTATTTTCCGAAGCAGGAAATAATTTTGTTAACATTTAAGCGCAACTTTTTGCTCATTGACACGATATACACCATTTTCTGAAGCCAAAAATGTACAATTTGCTTCAGGAATTCTTCTCACATGTTGTTTAGTTTCGAAGATGACACCTGAGACACCTCACTACTCTTTTGTTATTAAGTTAATAACAAATTATTATTTCTGACTCTAAAATTTACCATTGAGCAGAGAAAGTATCGAAGAAATTTATACCTTTTTTGAAGATTTGTTGTAATTTATTTTCAGGGACTAGCCAATGAAAGTTGAGCATTCTGAAATTATCGTAAGACGATGTTACTGTTTAACTTTAACTCATCAGGAAATAATTGCTAATAAACTGAAAATTTCAAAACTCTGTACCAATATAGGCCGGGGAAACCTTGATCTGCAACACATACTCCGTCCTATATTTTTAGATTTTTTATCTGCTGAGATTTTCACTACAATCTGTACAAAGATGGATGTTTCTATATTTTTTGGAAAGATAGTATTATGATCCTACGTAGGATCCAACGTCGGATTTTTCAATAGGGTACGCTACATTAGGCGGCGCTCCCCTACTTCCTTCAAAATAGACCATACTCTTGAATTTTGACGCGAAGATTAAAATTTATAAACAAAATAGCTTCAATTTGTTTCTTAAGCAGTTGCCGCGACTGGTGCTAGAGCTGATGATGGAGTCTTCCGAGTCGGATTCGGAGATGGACTCGGAGCTGCTGGAGCCACCATGTCTAAAGATGCCGAATGGTTGCACATCAGATTCATTTGGAAGAACAGGCGCATCACCTTCTACGCCCAATAGCCGAAGAAATGTAATACTCACTGGCTGTTGGCGGTTCAGTGATTCGGTATATACAATCTCACGGTGAAGTGTGTTATATATTGGAGAAATCACACCTCCATTGTCCCATCCAAAAATTAAAGCACCCCTCGCTAGTAAAATTATACGTCCATTGCACTCCATGAATTTTCCAAGCATATTTTTCCTCAGAAAAGTTGTTACTGGTGTAGGGTTTGCTGGACACCGCAATCTCCTGATAGTACCCAGACTTCCGAGTCTTCTGAAACCCGGACTTTCACTTCGTGGAATTCCTGACTGCGAACTCAATTCTGTAAGAGAAAATCGGAATGGATGAATTTTATTTAAAAATATCAATTAATACGTCGAAATAGAGTAGCGTCCGCAATATTCCGCCTGGAAAAGTCGCCTGGAACCAAGCTGGGTGTCAGCCAGATTACCCAAGTACTTGTTGGGTCCTAAGTGCGAACCTCAGTCTCACCCAAGGGGATGTTGACACATATATTCTTTCAACATTCTTTAATGCAATACATTTTGCAAAATTTTGAAATATTTAATAATTTACTTTTTACAGGGATTTATTATAAAATACTTTGTCTTGAGAACGAATAAAGATATGAAGCCGTTTAATGGCTCCTATGTGCAGTTTTGTAATACGAGTGTAGCGCAAAAATTAAATTCACGATATAATCATTGTTACACAAGAAATATCATATTGAACATTTCTGAATTTAATCAGTGTTGTTGGCGCGTGAGCTGGCACAGCAGGACAAGTGGTAAAAAAATGTAGTCTTTCGATGATAATAGTAACAGAGTCGGCTTGCTTCTGGAGTTACTATTATCATTGAAAGGGTAAATAAATCCTCGTAAAAAGTAAATAATTGAATTTTTCAGAATATTTAAAATTGTATTGCAATAAAGAATGTTGAAAAAATATCTGTGAATTTTTGCAGATTTTTCCTAACGTCGATAGCTTCCTGAGAATAGGTGAAAGTTGACGCTTGAAAAAGGAGGCCGAAAAACACTGTTCTTTGGGATGTTTGGCCATCGAACTATTGACAAATTGTTTTTTGGATGAAAAAGATTATATCGGTAAATTCAGAAGATTTTAAGCTTGCAGGAGCTTTTTTTAAACAATTTAAAGATTTTTTTGAGTGAGTTGCAATCAAAAGAAGTGAAGGGTCTCGACTTTTGACTCCGACTTTAGTAAACCTCTTTTACTTCTTCAAAGGAGACAGTTCAAAAAGGCGACTTGTCAACATAAATAGGCTCGAATGTTCGAAATCTTAATTTACGCACCGTTATTCAATTAGTCATAACTTCTGCTAAAGTTGATCAATTTAACTTTTATATGAGTATTTCTTTAATCTTCCTCAATGGGATTTACGATAAGAATAATGTTACCTTAATAGGAACGTAAGTTCTATTATTTCGGTCTGACGATCAAATTGAATAAAAAAGACTAGGATTATTCCGAGTCAACACTTTAATCATCAAAAAGTTACATTCTTGCAACGTTTCGACCTCAATCTCTCGGTCATCCTCAGGCAAATTATACCTGATAAAAATGTTATAACATTCTTTTAGTTGACTAAGAAAATTATAATGTCATAGAATCAATTCAAGTTACATTTTAAAAATTAAGAGCGAACCGCAATAGTCAAACGACGAACGAAGCAATTGTGACAGGAAACAAGACGAAGGTTATGTTATGACTAATTTTTCTGTCTAGTCCATATTTTAAATAATCTGAAAAATGGTGTAGTTTCTGAATCTTACCAACTATATTGCTGATTTCTGAATTGAACAGTTTTCTCTGATATGTTAATTTCACTTTTTGAAACCTGGTGTAAATTTCATAATGAATGTCAGTTAAATTAAAATTATTAGCACTATTTTGTATATGAGCTGGAATTAGAGATTATTTTCTACATCTAATGAGAAAGGTACGTTGTTCTCTCAGGTGGACTAACAAATTTGTTTGTTTTCATGACAAGAATAATGGTTTTAGAATAAAATAAAAAATTTCATGTCGATTTTTTATTTTAAACATATTTATAAGTTTTTTTTTTCAAATGCGACCTTTAAATTTTTGTCAAAATATTTTAAAAAAGCTTGTTTTTTCTCTCTTGAAAATCACACAGAATAGAAAGTAAGGATAAGATCGTTATTGACTTAATATATAAGTTTTATTTTTAAAATAATTTTTTATCTTTATATAATAATTTTTTCTTTTTAAAAACTGATTTTCATTAGAAGGAATCTGTATTATCATGCTTTTCATTAATTTTGTGATAGTGATTTAAAGCAGAATATTCTTATTTCTTTCTATAGAAAAGACATTCAAAACAAATTAAGAACTCGTGACTTCTGGAACAGAAAATTTGAATAGGTCGAAAAAATTCAAGATATTGTTTGATTCGTTTGAACTTGGCACAGTGGGTTTTTCTTGTTTCCTGATTTTGAATTTGACGTTAAAAAATTTTAGTCCGAATGGAAGATTAAAGAAGGAAGTCATAATTTCAAAATATTCACAGATTTTCAATATAAATAATTAAAATGGTGAAATAGTAGTTGGTGGATATGGCTTTAGGGTCAAAAATAATTGAATTCAATTATTCAATAATTGAACCAAATGTTTCGGCACACAATGTTGGCCCGTGTCACTGGATTTATTAATTCGGTAAAAAATCACATAATTTCTTGACAGATATGTAGTTTACAAATTGCATGCTTTATGTGTGAAACGAGAAAAATTATGATATGCTTGGTTAATAGCACAGTCGTAAATTATTATGATTTATGTTTGGTTAATATCTCAGCCGAAAATTATTTTTAAACATTTTTATTTGAAATGTAATAAAATGTTTTTTTTTTAATTCAGAGTTATATTGGCAACATAATTTCAATGTTAGTAATAATCGAAATTTAAAGTATGTATGAAAACTGGTTTGATAATATATGTTATTGAATGTAATAAGCTTATTACTAACCTTAGACAAATGTGTACGAATTCTTTGGCATTGTGAAACAATTTCCCCGAGCCTTCTACCTTATATTTTTATTTAAATCGGAGAATTTTTAGATCTGCCATATTGATCTTGAAGGTAAAAAACGGTTCAGGTACATTTACTAAAATTTTATGGGTCAGATTAAAAAAGCTTTTAAATGAATTTTATAGAGTTTGAGAAAACAAACCTTTTATTTTGCTTTCACTTTGACGATATAACCAATGTATTTTAATGAAATTAAAAAAGGTAAAAAAATTTAAAAAATTAAAAAAGTATCACTGTTATACAAACTTCGACATTATTATACTTTTAACTTTGGAAAATGACGATATAATAATGTTAATTATATAGGTATCAAGGATATATTCAAATTGGGATTTTTTCTTTTAATCATCCTATCAACTAACAATTTGAATGAAATTCGGATATACACTGAACAAGTTTTTATAAACTACCCCTAAACGGTTGAAGACGTGAAAAATACCTCTTCATATACATATAACAAATTAGTGTATGAAACGGGTTGTATGAAATCGATATTAGAATAAATAAAAGAAAAAAATCAAAATGTGCATGTGTATCCTCGATACTTGTATGTCTTTTACCCCATAAGATTCTCACAACAAAACACCTCTCTAATATAAATAAGCAAGATGATTAAATCGTAATTTTCAAAAGTCAAATTACAAAGTTTAAGTCTTGTTTGGGGTCCTTATAGCCCAGCCTTTAGTACTTCGGGTTCACATTCTATAAGTATTTGTAAGTGAACAAAATAGTATTTTTAAGGGGTTCCAACCCTAATTTGTTTAAAATCTGTATATGACCGACAATTTTGTAGAATAGGGATATTTTTCTATTTAGTGATACTTTTGATCGTATTTCACAATGTTTTCGAAAACCATTAGTCATATAATAATGGCAGTGGATGCTCTGCCGGTACCGGCAAAAGCTTCTATGCATGTACATTATTACATAAAATGATTGTATATTATTACATTTTCGTAACATCTTTCATTACATTTTTATTACATCATTACATTATCATTTTTATTGCATATAAATTTATTTCTATGACCAGCCACAGGGCTTTCCACCCTTCTCTGACGAGACACCGAAAAGGGGCAGAGGTTTAATCAACATTATTTCTATGACCAGTCACAGTGGTGCCTTCCCGCCCCCACCAGATGTTGGAAAGGGGTAGAAATTTGACCAACATTATTTCTGTGAGAAGTCACAAGGGTGCCTTTGCGCCACCACGAGACGTTGCAAGGGGGTAGGGGTTTGACCAACTCTATTTTTTTCACCTGTGACAGAGGTGCCTTCGCGCCACCACGTGACGTTAGAAAGGGGTAGAGGTTTGACCAACATTATTTCTGTGACTAGTCAAATGGGTCTCTTGCCGCCCCTATGAATCGTTAATCGTAATTTTTTAGTCGCTTATCGGCGATAAAGTGCTATACATACATAAAACGTTCCATATAAAACGTCAAAAGCCAAAATATGACAAGATAACTCTTAAATCACATAACCTTACTTTAAAATGTCTGACAGTCTCTTAGGTATGCTGGAAATGTTTTTTTACCGGTACCGACATGGAATTTATTTGCCGGCAGTCTATCTACTCCGTATAATAATATTGAATCTAAGAGGAAAGATGCATTTCGTTTACTGTACGAAATTTGTGAAAGCAATTTTTCAATCTGACCTATAGAATTTGAGGGAATCAGCGATAAAGTTTTTTTTAAACTACGAGTTGAGGGCATATTGTTGAGGGTTGGCAACAACTTTTTGTGACAAGCGATGTTTGATTTCTAAAATTTTTTATTTTCCAGCCCATCTGCAACTGCC